>PVJA010003558.1:0-17660 GCA_004027025.1 Myocastor coypus | reverse complement strand
AAAAAAAAAAAAAAAACATATGCAAGCCTTAAGCCTATATAATATATGCATGACTACTGTAGTCCTCTTCTGTAGGATTTTAGAATACAACAGAATACCCTAGCAGCCACTTAATCACCAAATCTCAAATAATCTGCTATTCAAATGCAAAACTACATATTCATTTAATATTGACAAATATGTTAATTATTGACTTCACAGATTAAGTATCTTAATAACTATGTTCTGGGGTCCTTTGCCCTCAGGATATAGATGAGCTCCTTCCTTGAATACAAGGAATACAATTCTAGGCCAGGAGTTCAGAACCCAGCAGTGAAATAGACAGCTCATCCAATTTACCAGTAGGGCACAAAGACTCAATGACAGAGAGATGCTAGCAAGTGGTGGGGGCCGAAGGGTAACTGCCTTGGACAGGGGAAAGAGTCTGGGAGGAAGCTGTGCAACAACAATCCTTGCAGAACCCCTCCTGTCTCAGGAGCTATTTACTCCTACTTCCTGTTTCTAATCTCCAGTAGATTTTCCCACTCAAAACTAAAATACCACTAGTTTTTAAGAAGTACAACTAAGCATTAATAAGAAAAAACTGCTGCCAATTCTTGTGTGGTATCAATTAGTAAGACATTATATATCCTTAAAGGGTTCTGGACTGGGTGGGGACTCAAGCCTTGGGCTTCCCCAATTCCATCATCTTTCTGCCTTTTCCTAGCCTTCTTCAGAAGGGCTGATATCAACCCAAACACTGGAGAGGGCAGGGCCAGAGCAGCGGGGCCACCAGCACTCAGCCCACGCTGAGAAGCACTACCTGCATCCTCCCAGAAAATGTGTAACACCAGCCCATGGAGCGGGCACAAGGCTGCAGGGCCTCTTCTGGGTTCTCTTGCATAGCTCTGCACTTCTGCGGCTCTTGGGCACCCAGATGTGGCCACCCAGTGCACCCCACCCAACTCATCGCTTCTTCACCCAGCACAGGACACAGTTGGAAAGGAAGGAGCTTAGAGATCTGAGTGCTTTAAGAACCAGAAGGAGCTCTCAGCCTTACTCTCTGGCCACATCTTTAGAGGAGCACAGGGACAGTACAGGCCAGGGTTCCCTGCTAGAGAACCACAGGGCATCAGAGGTGGGGCTGGGGTTAGGCAGCCCAAGGGAGGGTCAGCCAACAAATCCCATCTTACAGGGATGGATACAGGGAGGATGCAGAGGGCACCGGGATGGGAGACAGAGGAAAATGCTTGAGCAAAAGCCAGCATCCTGGTCAGCCAGGAGTGAGAAACAGGTTGACATTCTGATCAGTTACCTGAGGGCCGCTGGACTGCTTCCCCCAAATCCCTCGGACCCTACTCACTGTTCACTTGCTCACTCATTCATTCATGTCCTCATCTGGCATATTATCAAGTATCTATTATAAGCTTGAAACCATCCCATTTTCCCCTGACCTGGACTGAGTTCACTGTCTCTAGCTCAGTTCTTTTACAAGTTGCTCAAAACCTTGAACTTCACTCAGGGTTAAACTAGGCCACCTGTGTCCTTTTCTAAAGGACTCGCAGGATTGCAGAGCCCTCATCTGACCTTAGGTGGGCTAGGCCCCTCCACTCCTTTCACTGTGATGAAACCCCACAGGGGTTACTTGCCCAAGGTCAGAGGTCAGTCTGGACCGGGGAAGACCTTGCCCACGCCGCTCTGCTCATGCCTCCCCTCCATGCTGAATGCCTTAGTCAGTGTTGGGAGCAGGGAAGCAGGCGGAGAGCCAGCCTCCTGGGCTAATGTCACTCACCAAGTCAGCCTCAAGGCTGGCTGGGTGAGGACCAGGTTTGCTCTGCAGTTCTGCCTTCCTACAGCTTCTAGGCCAGCAGTTCTCAACCTGTGGGTCTCGACCCCAGCAAGGGTTGAATGACCAAAACACAGGGGTCGCCTAAAGCCACTGAGAAGTCGTGCTACCGTCTGCAGCAGCGCTATTCAGCTGGAATGCACGCTGTTATGGATGTGCGTTCCAAATCGAATATCCGTGCACATTCAGTTTGGGCTTACCGCAACATGAGGAACTGTATTGCAGGGTCACAGCATTAAAAAGGTTGAGAACCACTGTCCTAGGCCGTGCCTCACCAACCTGCTTCTCAGAACCCATGCAGGGAAGTGTCAGACAGCCCTAACTCCACCTGTGTTCTGGGGTCCTTCACCTGTGCCCTCAGGATATAGATGAGCTCATTCTTGCAATACATCCACTAAATTGCTCCTCTAAGCCAAGAGCTCGGAACCCAGCAGTGAAACAGCTCAGGAAATTTACCAGTGGGTCACAAAGACTCAAAGACAGAGAGATGTTAGCAAGTGGTGGGGGACTTAAGGGCAACTGACTTAGGGGCAAGAGGCTTGGAGAAACCTTTGCAAAACCTTACAGACAAGAGCAACCCATTCAGAACCTCTCCCACTCCCATCCCATTTCAGGAGCTATTCCTAGTCCCTGTTACCATTCCCTGATAAATTTTCCCACACTTAAAGAAAAAAGAAACAACTTTATATACCGGGGGCTGTTGGAGCCATCAAAGGTTTCTTGAGCCCCCTCACACACACAGTCAAGGACCCAGGGTGCTGCCCCAACAGCAGCTTACAGGAGTAAAGCAGGTAAGGAATAGGTACATGGGCAAGTCACACTAATCCTCTGGTCTCCAGCAGTTCAGAAGCAAGGTCATTTGGGTATGACTGACTGATCTCTTGAAGTTGAAACTCCAGCACACATTCCTCTCTATAGATATAAAATCCTACCTCCCTCACCCAGTCCTACCTTTGTGATTTTTATTTTTTTGTAAAACATTAGCAACTGCCTGTCTCTACCACTTCCCCCCTTCTTTCTCCCTGGAGGAAGACAAACTTTTGGATTCCCCATCCCATCTCAGCATGACCATTCCTCACTCAGAGAGGAAGGCAGAACCAACCAGGCTTACTTCAGGGGCTCCACAGTTTGAGACTAGAGAAGGAGAGAAAATGGAAATGGCTGAGAGGAAACCCCATCAGACTCCTCACCAGTTCTTGGAACTCGGCCCTGAGGGCACTGGTTCTGGAGTGTAGGCGTTGGACAAGGGGATCCATGTATTTCGGGTTGTGACTGATGGCTCCAGGTCTCATGCTGTAGCTGAAGGGTTCAGCTCCTTAGAACTTCAACTGTCCTCCTTCAGGAAAAGATTAAATCTAACTACAAACTGAGCAACGTGGAGGCTGCTAAGTATGGCCTTGTCCCCATGATTCAAAAGGAAAGTTTGTCAGATAAGTTCAGGTGACTGAAGTTATGCGTATGCAAGTGCATGGAAGGGGCTTTACCATGTCTTCAGACACCAGACAAACTTTAAAAGACCGACCTTGATTTGCCTTATATCTTCTAAAATAACTTCACTATTTCAACCTTAAGGCTGTTTGTAAATTCTTAACCCTTCTCATCCAAGAAATACTTCTCTATTTTTTGCCTCCTTCCTTCAACTGGATCCTTTCCTTCCTAAGCTATAAAAGGAGAGGAAGTCAGCTCAAGAATTCCTAAATATTCTATGTTGCCCCACCAAAAGAGATCTGGAAGACATCTATGAGTGCTTGCTTTTTCTTTTTTTAATCAATATTGCAACATTTGTGACCTCAGCACATAATGTACCATCAAGTGAAACTTAGAAGAACAGAAAATTCTCGAATATCTCTACAGATACTGGAAGCTTAAATAATTTGTGACCACCTTTAAAAAGGTTTTATAAGGTTGACATTGCATCTGTTTTCTCAGAATGCAAATGGGTTTAGATATGTAGCATGAGAAAAAGGATCTGGAAAGAGCTTTGCCAATGGAAACTTTCTTATACACTAAATACTGCCATCTGTAACCCCAGCTCTAATATAGGAAACACCTTGGTTCAGATCTTAGACCTCTCAGTCTTAGTAACATATTAATCGCGCAACTTGAGGTAATTTAATTTTTTTAATTTTTTTTATTTTATTATTATTATTTTCTTATTTCAGAACCCTTGTTTGTTTATTCACTCATTTTAATGGCCGGCTCAGCCCGCCCCGAGGGCAGGGCTGGCGCAGCATGTGGTGCCAGGGATCGAACCTCGGTCCCTGAAGCCACCCAAGCTTCCCCAAGCAGGCGCTCTAGACCACTGAGCCATTCCACCAGGCCCCAACCACTCCAGTCATGGAAAACTTTGGAGTCAGATCCCTAATATGCAGTGTTTTGCCTTTTTATTATCTCCTAAATCAGGAGTTGACAACCAATCACACACTGTGATTTTAATTAACAGTGGATTCCTTTGTTAATGGCAAAATAATGGTGCACCTCTTAGGGACGGCGCCTCAAATTCATTAAAATATGGTGTTATGTTCATGCAATTTGAAACATTAAGAAATGGGGCAAGAAACTGTAAAGGAACTAGCCAGACTTCAAGCCGTGATGTGACTGATTCCAAACTTCCTACTATAACTTGCCTGGTAAACTCATGAGACTTTGACCATCACAGGCATTTGTAACAGTTAGCAGTATTCGAAGACTAGAAACTGAGCGTGACATTTTCAACAACTTGGGGTGTTCACACCGCGCGGAGTTGCCATTGTACAGAAGTGGGTTAGGTCCCAGACCACGTCAACCTTGCCTCCAGGAGCCTACAAGGCTACGCTGACGCTGGGTGCACACAGCCTTCCTCTTGCGCCTGCACCTACACTCACGGATTGGACAAGTCGAACAGCAGGACCCTTCCGTGTAAGACACGGCCTCGCCCCTAGCCTGTCAACACGCCCGTCTCCGAGCCGAGTTCACCTGCGCTCTCCACCCCTCGCTGCCACCCCCGCCACCGCCACTAGTCACCGCGAGCACAACAGCGCGTGCTGAGATCTGCAAAGTTCCCAGACCGCAGCCCTGGCTCGGCCACCTCGTGTCCCCGCCCGCCAACGACACACGAATCCAGCAAAGCTGGACCGAAAGCGCTGCTTGAGGTCAGGGCCTCGCCGTTCCGTGGCCCCGCCAGTTCCTCCCCCAGAAGGCCTAACCACGGCCTGGGCCAGGAGGTCGGGCGCAGAAGCCAGGGAGACAAGAATCCCAGCCCGACTCACGGAGGAAGGTGCGCGACAGAAGGCGGGCGGCGGCGAGGCCGCTGCTGCCGGAGACCATGGTCGCGGCGGCAGCTGCAGCTGCCAGGGCTGCGGTCATTCCCGCAATGACACTCCGAGGCCCCCGGGTCCTGGCAAGAGCCGGGGCCTAAAGAGCAAGGTGACCAGAGCCGGCGCCTGAACGAATTCCCCTCGGGAGCGGCCTGTTCCCCGAGCATTCTGGGTCATATGTGAAGAAGACGAAGAAACATCCTGTCTGAGGAGTAGATAATAACTCTCTTTTTCCTATACGTATGGGTTTGGTTAACCGTATTTGTAATGGCACAATAGAGAATCCCAAACGAGCCCGGTCGGCGCATGGCATTGTGGGAAATGTAGTTTTACGCTCCCCAATTGGGCGGCGTAAGCAAGAGCTTGCAGGAAGGCAGCGAGGGGCCACCAAAACTCCAATCTAGGAGTTGGTAGTGAAGAAATCGCGATGCAAAGAGAAATGCTGTATTTAGGCCAGTCTTCTGCACTTTTTTTTTTTTTTTTTTTTTCCGCCTGGAACATGGAGAGGATAATGCCTCAACGTTTACCTGTTCACCTGTTGAGGGACTGTGAAGAATTTCCTGTGATAACAATAAATCTGAATTCACACCAGTGGCCAATGAAGGATGAGGACAGAAATACCAAATGCTGTATTACTGACATTTTTTTTTTTCCTTCAGTATGAATTTGTTGGTTAAACCTTAGCCTTTGACTGGCATTAAGTATACGAGTGCCTCTTCTTTAAAAATTCTAAGGACTAAAATTCAAGACCAGATGTGATTTTTACCCTACTGGAGCCAGCCAGTCACTCCTATTTCACCTTTAGAAGGAACCTCAGAATCCTAGAGTAAACAGGTAGACCAGAAATAAAGTAATATACCTCCCCGCATAAAACAGTGTTCCTGAGATACCTTTGTATCAATAAAGTTCTAATCCTAATTTACCAAAGTAGTAATAATAATTTACACAAATTACATGGTGGATATGTGACATAAATGAGATTGCCCAAGGAGATTGCCCAATATTTCCTCTATGACCCAGATATTGTTGCTCTCAAACTGGATTTTACTGCAAACAAACCCCTTCCTTATCTGTCTACTGGACCCTGGCCTGATAATTAGTTAAATAGTACCAGTGGTGTCCACATATGTCCAGTATGAAGGTTCATTTTAAATAGTAAAATTCCTTTTGAGCTTTGCTTTATAATAATTACATTTAGTTTCATTTAATTGGTAAAATTCATTATATATATATATATATATATATATATATATATATATATATGTTGCAGTATGACTTTGATGAACTTTTTTGTCGTGAAGACAGGGATTTTAGTTTTGTACACATGGCACCTAGTTTTAGTGGTGTCCTTAGCACCTAGAATTATGCCTACTCCCGAAAGAGTTCTCATTATGTACTGAACTGAGTTAACATATAGGAGAAACAGTAATGTATACATTATTTATTAAATCTACAATGTGTGATGGGCTGAAAATATTTCACTCCCTTTGTAACAACTACAGCTCAAGAGATAGTTGTACTAAACAGCCATTTCATATTAATTGCGGATTGAATTTTGGAATCAGATATGGATTTAGTTTCTAATTTGGCCACTGGCTATGTGACCTCTAGATTTCAGGTTTTCTGACTGAAATGGGAATGGTAGTCTTTATTTCAGAGGAGTGTGTAAGCAGTTAATACATTTAGTATGTAATGCCTTTGGTACCTCGTAAGTTATTACCATTGGAAATGAAAACTTTTCTTCATATACTGGATAATATTTTGAAGGTTTTAATGAATGTGAATATGCAGATGTAGACTAGGGCACTTTTGTTTGTTTGAGAACATTGGCTACACCCCTAAAGATAACAGGCCATAAATAACTCCACATCCTGAGGAGGGCAGTCTAGGAGCTCCCTCTCTCCAGAGTTTGATAAAAAAAGTGACTATAGTGGGCCTTCAAGTTACAGGACCTTCAACTTATAACCAGCCTCACATATGAGCAACTGGGTTATGACTGGAATTTTAGGTTTCACTTATCACCAATGTGTTGAGTTACAACCAGAATGCCAGCCACTTGTGTGGTTGTAAACAGTCCTGCAGTGCCCATTGGTAAGCATGTGTGAGCAAACATAAGCATCAGTCAGAGCCCAGCTTCCTGATGTTCTTAGGGAAGAGGGAGTCTCCTTCCAAACAGAAACCACCTTCCATTTTCCATGTGTCCCTTCCACCAAGCTGAGGACATCACCTTGAATGGTGAGTACAGTATGAAATTATTGTTTCTGGTAAGTCAGACACACTTTATACCTTCTTGGTGAATATACTAGAAAAGTATTGGTGTTTCTGGTAAATTACACACTTTATACAACTCTTTTATATTAGTTAAAGGCTGCTTTGGGAGGTTTGGAATGCATTATGGGTATTTGCATTGTATCTTATGGAAAAGAATAGTCTTGACTTATGACCAACTTGAGTTACAGCCACTTCTTGCAATGAATTGAGTTTGTAAGTCAAGGGTCCACCGTTAATTCACATTTCAAGCCTCACCACCACAATCCAGCCCACTCCAGTAAGCAAAAGACTAGAATTCATTGATTGAGGTGATCGAGTCTTCTGAGTCTTCAATTGCCAAGTTAATGTTTCCTCTCCCCGAACCAACTCAGTGAGGGGGAAATCCTTATCAAAGACAGACACTCAATTCCAAGCTCCAATGCTACAAAAGCACAGAAGTTCTTGAGCCTTTCTTCAGTGCCTAAAAGGAAATCAGCTCAAAGAATGCTTGGAAAAACTTGAGTTTCCAAGGGAGACCTAAATACAGAGACTTGCGTCAGATTTCTCGCTAGAGAATTCTAAAGGCAGGTGGCTGGCTAGAGCAGTCCTCACTGGCAGGCAAGACATTATTTGATGTGGAAATATGTGTAGCGTTCCCAGGAGTGAATTGAATGCCGCAGGTGAGGGGCATCTAAGCTTTCTCCTTAAAGGACCACCTTCTGGATGAAGGAATCCTATTACAAAAACGCATGAGAAGGCTCCCAGAGAGTTTCAAGAAGTCATCCACAAAACACATAATTCACGCATGCAGATCAAGTTCCCTAGGTACAAGAATGGGAGAGGAGCTTATGAAAAAAATCTGTGAAGTACCCGCAAAGAGCCAGTATTCCATAAAGTATGGAACATCAGAAGAGAACTACAGATAGCACTGTCATGGCTCGAAGTTTTTACAAGGAGCAAAGTACAATATAGGACACCTTTTATAAGATTATTTTATAATGAATCGCCCAAAGAATCATACATGCACAAGGAGTACAGGAAATCTGTCCACATACTAAAGACCAAATAATCCAACTGAGAACCAGGATGAGTCCAGCTGAAAACCTAGAACTCATAGCAGTGCCTCCCACAAGTCCAACTGGAGGCCTAGCACCCATGACAATGTCTCATGCAGGCCTGTTACATGGATCAGCGCTGGGAAGGCCCAGATGTCAGTGGTGCAGGCTAGAAAGTCTATGCCAGTGGGATGAAGGGTCTGTGCTCACAGGCTGGGGGATCTGCACTGGAGCCAGGAAGTGATGCTCAGACAGCTCCCCCAAAGCGAACTGCAGCCACCTTCAGCAACAATGAGATCCCAGGCTCCTCTCACGGAAACAACCAAGTTCATGAGGAAAGCCAGGGAGACAGAGTCCCCCAGCATAACAGCCGAAGAGAAGCAGCAGCTTCCAACAGCTCCAACAGCTTTTCCAAACAGCTGCCTGAACTGCCTCCTTCCTTCTCCAGCTCCGCCTCTTACTCTTCTGGCAGCAGTCTTCAGGTGAGCCTCCCTCACCCAGCACCACCTTAGTGTAGTTACTGCTCTTCATCTTTATTGGGGCTCTTTCAAATGAGCCCAGATTCTCCCAAGGTTTCACATCCTTTTCCTTTCACAAGAATTTTGTCTAAATCCCTGAAGTACTTCTAAGGTGAGGTGAATACAGTGAAAGGAACATTTGTTCTTCTGCCTTGCTCATGCCTCCCGATGCACACATCTTTCCATCTGGCTCTAAGCTCATGGTCCAGGCTGCCACTGCCTCATCCTTACTCCTTCTTGCAAGGCCCCTTTTGGTCTAGATCTATCAGCTACCCCCGGACTCTTCTCCAGCATGTAAGAGCCCTTCACCCTCAAAGCCATAAGAAGCATCCCTGCTTACCCAGGCTTACCACTTACCTGCATCTTTCCTGCTGCTTCAAGGATCCTTACAACAAGTCTAATGGCCCTTACCACTACTTGCTTCCCTTCATCTGCAAACTGAGGAAGCGAGAGCAGGGAAATCAGTGCCTAAGCTTTCCTGTCTCTCTCCCTTCTTCGACATCCTGAGGACTTAGTGTGATCTTGGAGAGAGGAACACATAATTTGGTCCTAAATCTAAGTTATCTCTGTCTTGAGGTCTCTTAAGTATCCATCCCTTTCCTGGAGCAATAGACCAGGAATGCTAAATAGAAATTGGAGGTTGAGGGCAGAGGCATAAACACTAATGATGAGGAGGTAAATGATTAAAAGGAAACAGAAGAAAAGCATCTATTAATATTATGAGGTATGTCGCTGCCATTGCCAAGGTGGGCTAAGGTTTTGAGTGTTCATCTAGGTGGCCTGACTGCTGTATGGAAGTATTCTATTCTAGAAACTTCCTTCTGGGGAAAAAAAAAATCTATCTTCTGAAAGGGAAAGCAGCTGTTTCCTCCCCAGATACATAAGCACACTTGAAGAAAAACCTGTTCTGGAAGAGAGGCTAAGTCCTTGGGACAGTTGAGCCAACCTAAATCCTTGTATCACTCGTCCCTTTATCAAACAAATGGAAAGATCAGGAGGGCTGACTTCCTTGGCCTTAGTTATGGAAGACAGAATAACACAAATCAATAGCACCTAATGGCAGACAAAACTTCAGCTTTTGAAGAACTAGGAGGAGAAATGGGTCAAAAAGACTGGGGATTATTTTTGCCTGAAGTGAAACCTCAGCCACAGACCTGAGCCTCCGTCGTCAGTCGGGAGCTCAACTCTCTGCTTCAGCACTATAACAATGTGACCTTGAGAAGGTCACCTCATCGCTCTCGAGTCTCAGATTCCTCACTTGTGTTTAACAAGACTCAAAGAGAAAATTTATACACTGCTTTATACTCCACATGTTGTAAACAACAAAAGGGCAGATGTTCGAGTCTACTTCCTCCATCCCTTTCATACGTGTCTCCTTTTTTCTGTACTGATGGAACCCAGGGGTGCTCTACCTAGGGGTTATTTTGTTTTGATTTGTTTTCTATCTCCTTAAGATGCCCAAGTGTCATTCAAGCTTGTGACCCTCTTTCATTAGCCTGTCTCAGTGTTGGGATTACAGGCATGTGCTACTGTGCCCAGCTAATTATATCTCCTGGCACTTCTAAGACAGGAAGTGACCTATCTGATTCCGTCACTCTGCCAGCCTAAGTGGCAGAGTTGGCAGAGATTTAGGCAATGGAAGGCCATGTTCTTAACATTCCTGAGTACCTCTTGCCTCAAGAATGTTCCAGACCTCTATTGTCTGTCCAGTCCACCATCTCTTGTCACCTCTGTTGACCTACTCTTTTTCTCCAGCAGTTTCGGCCCCTCCTTAAAGAGAACTCACATCTTGTGATCCTAAGTTGGTCCACCATGTATGCTTAGGGAAGTGGTCTTCAAAGGGTCTGACGTTATTTCCTGTCTCTGCCTCGACATGGCTGGTGGCTTCTTTCTCTAAAGAGAGCCATCCCATACCCCGTACATACACACACACACACACACACACACACACACACATACACACACACATTCAAAGATTTAGTTTGGAGGAATATCTGTCTTGTGTGGCCTCTACCATAAACTATGGGTGATGGGTCACAGCACCTTCCTACAGGATCTTTCTGAGAAGTGGAAAGGACAACACACACAAAATGCATTGCGTGCTTCCCAGCCCACGGAAGAGCTTGGAAAGTGATAGTTGATCTTCCTTCTAATCCAATAAGATTATTTTTATAATGATATTATAGCTGACATCTTGGGTGATGCTTCCAGTAAAATAGGTAGCCGGTAGTTTTGGCTCTTCCTCAAAGTGAAGTCAAACCAAACAGACACTTACATCAAGCTACTGAGTGCAATAGCATCGCTTTATCTTGAAAGCATAGACTAAGAAAGCCAGTGCAATCTGCATCCCCCTACAGCGTCCTTTGTCTGCACACACCCTTAAGTGACCCAGCAGAATCCGTCCAGTCTAATCATTATCTCACAGCAAGGGGGTAAGCCCAGATTCTCAACTGTGTTTTGGCTAATGCATGCTCAGGAGGCAGCTCCTGGAAACAGATGTGGAGGAGATTGATCAGGCCTGGCAGCTGTGCCTCTGAATGGTTCTGAAGGCTTTGCAGTCAATCTGTTTTCACTGGAGGCAATCACAGTGTCAGAGAGCACAGCCTCCGTGCTCGGGGCCTTCCACGCTTTCCTGGCTTGCTTTCCTGCCTGCCTGCAGGAGTCAGGCACCCACGAGGAGGCTGCTAGAAACACAGGTGGCTGACAAGTGGGAGGCAAACACACAGCAGGGGGGGCGACGGGTTTATGTCCTCTCCATTTCATTCTGATGAGCAGCCCAAGCTGGAAAAGCGAAACCTTTCTGCCATCATTAACAAACAAGCTAACCCCCACAGCAGAAAGAAATGGCACGTGCTGCTCAGAATGACAGAGCCTCAGAAACGTCTCACCAACTGGGAAACAATGACCAGAGATGCACAGAATGGAGACCAAACATAGAGCTGAGCAGTTTGCTTGTGGGCATGTTGGACTGGTCTCTGGCTCTTTCTTCCTCCTTCGCACCCCCATTCCCTCACCTCTTAGGATATATAGTCACCCAGCATAAGCATGAGAGGCTGAGAAAGAAGAGAGCAAAGTTTTAGGGTATACTATTTAGGAACAGAAAGATGTTTAGAGGATTAAATAAAAATAGTGGAATAAACTGATGAGAAATAGAAGTTGAAAGAAAAAGAGAGAAAGCCAGGTGTGGTGGCACACGCCTGTAATCCCAGCATTTAGGAGGCTGAGGCAGGAGGATCGGTGTGAGTTTGAGACCAGCCTGGGCTACAAAAGTGAGTTCAAGGCCAGCCTCATCTGCATAGCAAGACCCTGTCTCAAAAAGATAAAAGAGAGTGAGAGAGAGAACTTATATGAAGAGTAAAACTAAGAGAAAAATTAAAGGGAGAAAAATTAAAAAGGAAAAAAAAGGGTGGGACAGGGAGGAAAAGAGATACAGAGCAAGGAAAAAGGAGAAATGAAATTTCCCCAAGTCCTGGGGCTGGGGAGATAGTTCAATCCCCAATTCCAAAGAAGAAGAGGAAGAAGAAGAAGAAGAAGAAGAAGAAGAAGAAGAAGAAGAAGAAGAAGAAGAAGAAGAAGAAGAAGAAGAGGAAGAAGGAAAAAGAAAATTCCCTAATAAAATGATGAAGAAGAAGAAAAGGAAAGAAAATCAAAACAACAACACACACATTTATGATCATACACACATACACACATACACACATACACACATACACATTATCCTTCCAGGATGCAAGGAATGAGTTTCGGTGGTGTGCAACACAGAGCGGAGGTGGAGGAGGCTGCGTGTTGAGCACTATGGAGGGCAGAAGGACAGAAAATGAAGGCGAAAATAAGGATGGGAGGTGATCAGCGCCATTGCCTGGGTTGAATTGAAAGAATACCTCCTGAAGAAACAGAACGGGTTGTGTCATCCTCTGGACTCTTAAGTGTTTTTGTGACCTTCCTAGAATAAGAATGAAACTGAGTCTGGTACCTACAGTGAGGGAGAACAAGATTGTGTGTGTGTGTGTGTGTGTGTGTGTGTGTGTGTGTGATATAAACAAACAACTCAACTCTTCCTTGCCCAGGAGGAACTTCCTTTTTTTCTCCAATACTTGAGGTCTCTATGATGCTAATTGCCATCCTGAGGCCAGTTACATGCCCAGCTCAGTGACGAGTCCAGCTCTGTCCTTTTACAGCTAGGGCAGGTGTTACTGTCTGCCCTGCTGGTGTGGAATCCTCCACATGAATGCAGCCCTCACCAGCCATCCCTGTGGATCTGGGAAGTTTGGGAATATTTCAAGTCACACAAGGTACATTAGTGATTTTTTCCCCTAGACCCTGACTCTTTGTTTTTATTTTCTGCCACCAGAAGCTTTAACGTATTTGCTATGGGGCCATATTTAAAAATACTCAGTTACTGAGAGTAAGTGCTTGAGATAAAACGTTTAAAAGCAGATAAATTAAAACTGTGACTGTACACACTAATGTTAGCTTTGTGTGATAACACAGACGGTATTTTAGTTTAACTGCTTGCTTTATCTCATTCCTGAGGTCAGGGAAAACTGCATTCTGGGGATCCTTTTCGTTAATTGGCCCCACGTGCTGCCTTATGCTACTGACCCCTTTTTCCGAGGTATTTTAACATTTTCACAGTTGTAAACCTTCTTGTATAAATTATAACCCCAATGTCTCCAGGGGCTGCCAGTGGGGAATAAAGCTGGGGCTTTGACTTAAATGGCACCAAAATAACATTCAGCTCATGGGGTTTTCCGAGGCTCCTCCTCCACCAGCCTGGTCCCTCAGCCTGCAGGCTGCCTGCCCAAGTGCGACTTCTTCCACCTCGAGTTGCCTGGTGTTTACTCTAACCTGTGAACGCCTGAATCCAGCTGCAGAAGGAGGGGACAACAAATGACCTCTGTGATTGCCCAAGCCCTTAATCTGCTCTACCACTTTGAATGGAAAAAAAATCAAGGAATGGCCTTCAAAGGGAGGTGCCTGGAAGGTGATAACTAGCTGAATACTTGTCTTTGGGTTAATAGCTAACCAGCTTGCTTCCTTTATTACCCTTACGGATCTGACTATCTTCCAGGCCTATGTGGCTGTTTACCTTTCCCACAGCAAAAAAAAAAAAAAAAAAAGTGATTTTCTTTCAGTGCAAATGTAACAGAACAGCAAACATGAAGCAGACAAGAGACAAAGCAAACTATTTGCAGCCAATGATTTTTAATAATTAGAATATATTAATAACTTGCTCATTTGGCAAATATATTCAGCATTGCCCATATTGAAACAAAGCTTGGTGGTGGCTAATTAAGGGTGGAAAAATTAAGCTCTCTGATACAGTTTTTGCAGAAGCAAAAACTCCTGCTTTAGCAAAGCTGCCAGGAGCCAAAAATATCCAGGCAACATCTCTAATAGTATATACTTCAACTTCCATAGGCTTTTATTTTTCTTCTTACTCATTCGCCATGAACAGAAGGACTAAATAGTGTCTAAGAGATAGGATACCTGGAATGTATCAAGTAAGATTTCTAAAGGGACAATTGCTCTATGCATTAAATCTCCCATCTGTCAAATGACAGCATGTTTTTCTGTCCCTCTAAAACTAATTCTTACGATTGTCTAGAAATATTTTGAGATTTAAATATGCATTTAAATTCTGCTGACCAATAGAAGGTGCTTTGTAAGTGTAGGATGTTAGCAGAATTTCTCAAACCGAAGCACAGTAGTTGTAAGTGGCATGGCTGGGACTGGAATATGTCCCTATGAGGAACAGAGAAGTCCCAGCCTATCACTTGACAGCCTCAGCAGCTACAGTGTCATTCACACACGGGCAGCCTCTTGGAAGCCAGCTCGTATTGCATTCCTGGGTGATAAAAACTAATTCCTGTACAGCCAACGAGCTGCACCTCTGATCCATAGATGCAAGAGGTGGACCTCAAATTTATTTCCCATGTTAAAGTCGTAGGCAATGTAGAAAAGATTAGTTGCTAAATCTAGAGCATTCAAAGTGCTCAACAAACGCCGCCCATTACAAATTAAGGGCCCCAAACCTGCCCTTGCTAGAACACCGACGAGATTCCCAAATCTCTAGCCCTGTAAGAGCAGGCTCCTCTCTCAAGTCAGCGGGAAAGCTGAGGTCAGCACTTAAAGCCTGTTACTGCGTAGCTGGCTCTACCCTTTGGACCTGGTACCAAGTCCCTACATATGAGTAAAACTGCAAAAGGGCTGAGCGCATGCCCCTGGGGATGAACACTCTAGTCTAGAACAACACAAGAGTAGGACATTGGTACTGCTCGAAGCTGTCTTTTCTAAGGGGTTCTTCCTCTTGACAACTGATGCACTCTAATGACTTCAGCCCATTTTAGGGAATGTAAATTGAGCCCTTTGTTCTTAGACATGAAGAGATTATTGTTCTCAGAAAATAATTCAGGCATGCTCACAAAGATGTGCACAAGAAAATAAGGAATACTAGGTCTAGATGCCCCAAAATTGGAGTACTAGCAAAGCATATTAGTTTCCTATGATGTCTGTAACAAATCACAAATTTCATGAGTTAAGACAAAACAAACTGAATACTTTTAATCTCATCATTTAAAGTTTGGAACAAATTTAATTCAAGTATAAAATTCTCTGGAAATAGTAATGTAATGGAGGCAACAATACTTACACACACAGTTGCTATATTAACATAAAAGTTGGATTGTTTTATTGAAATACTTTTAAAACCACATATATGGGTCGTATTACTGTTCTGGCTATCAGAAGTCCCAAATCAAGGTATTGACAGTACTACATCACTTCTGGAGGCCTGAGGACCCAATCTTTATCTTGTCCAACTTCTTGACTCATGGTTCCTTCCTACTTCTTCCAAAGGTACTACTTCAACTTCTCCTTCCACTGCTTCTTTTTATAACTCTGATTTTTCTGCCTCCCTGGTATAAAGACCCACCTGAATAGGTAAGTTAATCTTCTCATCACAAAATCCATCCTCATCTGAACCACTCTTAACCAAGTCTTTTAAGTCATATAAAAAATATTCGTAGCTTCTATAATTAAGACATAAACATCCTTGGAAGCTATTATTCTGTCTACCATAGAGACATTAAAATTAGGATCTTTACTGCTCTACAGATCCAACCTTGGTTTGGGTGCACCATTACTACATCTACAGCTAGTGTAGGGATGGAGAGAGCAAGTACAGAAAGCATAGGAAAGTTCACTTGGGCCTCACAATAAATTCCTCTGCCCTACTAGCAACTTTAGCACCAATAAAGGTGATATTTTGCTTGGCATTTTCCAGGCTGTTACATCTGTTTTGCAAATACAATGGTACCTTGGCTCATGAACTTAATTTGTTCCACATTTTTAGCAATGGTGGCCATGTTTATTTGTGTGAGAAAGATGGCCTTTCTCGTGTTTATCTCCTGATGCAGAGTTTGAAAACAATAACAAACCTTAGCTAAACACTGTGGTTTGTGAACTTAATTATTAGCAAACAAGTATTCACGAATCAAAAATACCATAGTAGCTCTGAATTTGATTAGGGAAATGTGGGGTATATCACTGGACTTCCTAAAATACTAATGGGGTACATACATGTCAGGCTTTTTTAGGGTCATCATTGTGATTACAGAGTTGCTACATAGGGACGCCATTGTTATAGCTTGTATTAAATGTCATTCAAAAACGCTCATGCAGTTATTTATAGTGAGACTTTTTAGAGGAGGCTACATTTAGGGTGTGTGAATGTGGATTAAGTGTATGATACTAGGCCATAGATAATGGAAGTCCCACACTAGGAGTGAGTGGCACCACTTAATTGATTTGTACCTTGGATGGACTATAAAGAGAGAGGGAAAGCAGGCTTATAGCTGCCCCTTCCTGGTGCCTTCTGACTGCTATGCCAGCCATGGACTGTTTCTCCTCTACAATGCCCCTCGGCCATGCCACCCTCCCTTGGAGCCTGTGGACTATGGACTGAAGCTCTACAAGCTGTGAGCTGAAGTATAGCTTCCCTCCTTTAACTTGCCGTTGTCAGGTATTTGTGTCTCAACAATGAGGAAGATAACTAAGACAGGCAAGCATACTGTAGCTCACAGTCCCATTAGGAAATTATGTGCTACTACTTGTTGGGTTTTAGTTGTTTCTTTTCTTTATTGAGAATAACACAGGAGTTAGAGTAATGAATATTTAAAATAATATTTATATGTAATATACCTGGAAAGATAAAAGATATATATTATCATGCAGGTGTAGATTTACCAGGAATTGAATGGAGTTTAAACTTAAAGTCCATCACTTGGAAAAGTTCTTTTCAAGGCTCCTCAAGGGACCCAAGCAATATCTTCACATACTCACACATATCTTGTATAATTTAAAAGTCTTTACCTTTTTTTCCTCTTCTGTCATTTCCCTGCCTTCCTCCTTCTCCCTTTCTTCCCTCCCTCCTTCCTTCCTTCTTTCCTTCCTTCCTCATTTCCTCTTCCCATGAAGAAGGCCAATGAAATTGACTCATCTTTGTATCTTTTTACTCTAAAAGCTAAACAGATAAATATGATCTGTGAGCTTAGCAGAACTTCACTCTGAAGTGGTCAGATCCAGAGTTAGCTCTTTGGTCCCATCTTTGTTTCCTCTAAAGTAACGTTCTCAAACTTAAGCATGCATCCAAATCATCTACAAGGAATGGATTTCTTTTTTTTCTTTTTTTCTTTTTTTTTTTTTTTTTTTTTTT
>PVJA010003557.1:31620-94058 GCA_004027025.1 Myocastor coypus | reverse complement strand
TCCCACCAAATAGGATAACCAACTAAACATAGGAGAAAAAGTGGTAAACAGTAGTAAATAAAAGTCATGTCAATTATAAGTCAATACATTTCAATAACAGCCATCAATGTAAATGGACTCAATTCTCCAATTAAAAGAAGTAGACTGGTAGAGTGGATAAGGAAGCAAAATACAAAAATATGCTGTATACCAGAAACACACTTAACTAATAAAGAAACTCAAAGGGTAAAAGTGAAAGGTTGGAAAACAATACTCATGCACCAGCTCCTCAATAGAAAGCAGGGCTAACAATCCTGTTTGCAGACAGTCTAGCCTCTAAACCAAGACTGATCAAACGAAATAAAGAAGGCCACTACATATTGGTTAGGGGAAAAAATCAAGATGAAGAGGTAACACTCATAAATATGTATGCTCCCAACACTGGAGTAGCAAGTTATATAAGGCAAACCGTAATGGACATGAAAAATCTAATATCCAATACCACAATCTTAACAGGAGACCTTCATACCCCCTTATTGAAAAAAGATAGGTCAAGCAGGCAAAAAAGTTACCAGAGATATAGCAGAACTGAACCACAACTTGGAACAACTGGACTTAGTGGACATACACAGAGTGTTCCACCCAACCACTTCAGAATACACATTCTCTTCAGCTGTACATAGGACATTTTCTAAAATAGACCACATATTAGTGCATGGGTCATGCTTAAGTATATGCAAGAAAACAGAAATCCCATGCATATTATCTGACCACAGTGCAATGAAACTGGAAATAAATGACAAAAGAAACCACTAGAACTCCAGAAATACATGGAAATTAAACAGCACTCTTCTCAACAACCAGTATGTTACGGATGAAATTAAACAACAAATTAAACAATATCTAGAATTTAATGAAAATTCAAACACAACCTACCAGAATTTATGGGATGCAATGAAAGCAGTTCTTAGAGGAAAATGTATGCCTCTGAACTCACACATTAAGAAAACAGAACGGGAACAAATAAATACTCTCATGGAGCACCTTAATTGACTAGAAATAGAAGAGCAAATGAAATAAAAAAAACCTAAAGATGGGAGAAAACTATAAAGATTAGAGCAGAAATTAATTCAATTGAGACGAAGAAAACAATACAAAGAATTAATGAATCAAAAAGCTGGTTCTTTGAAAGATTAAATAAAATTGATAAGCCCCTAGTTAACCTCATCAAAACGAGGAAAGAAAGGACTCAAATTCAAGCAATAGTGAATGAAAAAAGGTGAAATTACTACAGACCCAACAGAGATTCAGAGGATCATAAATAGCTACTTTGAGAATCTTTACTCTCACAGAACTGAAGACACAGATGAAATGGACAGATTCCCAGAAAAGTGCATATTACCCAAACTGAATCAAGAACATGCAAGAACTCTCAATAACCCAATAACAACAAATGAAATACGAAATGTAATAAAAAGCCTACCAACAAAGAAAAGTCTGGAACCTGATGGATTCATCACTGAATTCTACAAGAAATTTATAGAAGATATAATCCCAATACTCCTCAAACTCTTCAATGAAATTGAAAAGGAAACAATCCTTCCAAAATCATCCCTAGAGGCAAGTATTACACTGATACCAAAAACAGAGAAAAAATAGCCTACAGGCCAATTTCTCTCATGAACATAGATGCAAAAATCCTTAATAATATCTTGCCACTAGAATACAACAAATCATCAAGAAGATTATATACCATGACTAGGTAGGATCATCCCATGGATGTAAGGATGGTTCAATATATGCAAGTCTATAAATGCAATACACTATCAATAGAGCCAAAACCAAAATCACATGATCATCTCAATTGATGCCGATAATGCCCTTGATAAAAGTCCAATACTCATTCATGTTCAAAGTCGTACAGAAATTTGGAACAGAGGCCTCTGTCTCAACCTGATAAAAGCCATCTACAACAACCCAACAGCTAACATAATTCTAAATAGGGAAAAACTGAAGTTCTTTAGTCTCAACTCTGGCATAAGACAAAGATGTCCACTATCACCACTCCTATTCAGTATAGTTCTGGAATCATTAGCTACAGCTAGTAGATAAGAAAGAGAAATAAAAGGAATAACAACAGATAAAGAAGAAGCAAAACTATCACTATTTGCAGATGACATAATAATCTACTTGGAAGACAGACCCAAAGAACTCCACCAAGAAGCTACTAGAATTAATACACAAATTCAGCAGCATAGCAGGCCACAAAGTCAATACACAAAAGTCAATAGCATTCCTCTACACAGATAACAAACACACTGAGAGAGAAATTAGAGAAACAGTACTTTTATGATAGCACTGAAGAAAATTAAATACTTAGGAATTAACTAAAGAAGCAAAAGACCTTTTCATTGAAAATTACAGTACTCTGAAAAAAGAGATTCTAGCAGATTTCAGAAAATGGAAAAATATTCACTGCTCCTGGATAGGAAGAACCAACATTGTGAAGATGGCCACAGTCCCTAAATTGTTACACAAATTTAATACAATTCCTATCAAAATACGTCACAGACCTGGAGAAATCACTCCTGAAATTTATTTGGAACCAAAAAAGACCCAGAATTGCAAAGACAATTCTGGGAAACAAATGTAGGGCTGGAGGCATTACAATTCCTGACCTAAAGTTATACTACATAGCTACAGTAATAAAATCAGCATGGTATTGGCTAAAGAATAGACATGAGGATCAATGGAATAGATTAGAAGATGCGGAAGCAGATACAAA
The DNA here is from genome assembly GCA_004027025.1 of Myocastor coypus. Lineage (NCBI taxonomy): Eukaryota > Metazoa > Chordata > Mammalia > Rodentia > Myocastoridae > Myocastor > Myocastor coypus. The sequence continues at coordinate 91,294 of PVJA010003557.1, read as the reverse complement.
CACACTCAGCCACCTTATTTTTGACAAAGGGGCCAAACACACTTACTGGAAGAAAGACAGCCTTTTCATCCAATGGTGCTGGAAAAATTGGCTCTCTAAATGCTGAAAACTAAAACTTAACCCAACTCTATCACCATGCACTAAAGTCAAAACGGATTAAAGATCTAAATATTACAAGAGAAATGTTAAATCTCCTGGAAGAGAAAGTGGGAGAAAATCTGGAAGACATTGGGGTAGGCAAAAAGTTCATGGACAAAAATCAAAATGCCTGTTTAAAACTTGAAAGCATCAACAAATGGGACCTCCTTTGGCTAAGAAGGATGTCAAAAGAAATTGCCAACAGCATGAAAAGACAACCCACAAATTTTGAAAAGATTTTAACTCATAAGTATCCAGACAAAGGTCTTCTATCTAGAATTCATAAAGAACTAAAAACCATTAGGGGCTGGGGATATAGCTCAGTGGATTAAGCACTTGCTTAGGGAAGTGCAGGGGCCAGGGTTCCTTACCAATATTGATTAGAAATGTATCATGTGCGCACTCTGTGCTCTGTATAACTATTATGAGTACAACAATATGCAATGTGTCAATTATTGTAAATGAACTGCTAACGTGTTTTGAAGCTATCATATTGTTATTTTCTATTAAAAGTAATAAAAAATGAAGAAAAAGATGTGGAGCAAAACAATAAATCTTTTGAAGAGACCATAAAATGCCTTCATGTATAGAATATCTTTGTACAGTTGGGGTAAGAAGATAGTAAATAAAGTAGAGGGAGTGCTAATGAAGGAGCAGACTGATAAATAAGAACATGTTAAAATTAATGCATTTGTCATTAAAGAATACCATTAAATAATAAAATGCAGACCATGGAGTAGAAAAGATATCTGCAGCACATGTGACTGTTATTGAGGATTTATGAACAATTCCTTATTCAAATAAGATGAAATGCAGTAGGAAACATGTACAAAACATTCAGATGCTTAACCAAAGGGGAAATCTGAAAAAATATATAATCACTTTCATTAATACAAATGGAAATGAAAAGTAATAAGAAATAGACCCAGAATGACTTGCCAATGCCAGTTTTCTAGATTGGTTAAATTTAGAAAATCTGATGATAAATCAAATGCTACTGAGAACACAGAGCAATGAAACTCAAAATCCATATATATATATATATATATATATATATATATATATATATATATATATGAAAATAATTTGTCTTCAACTAGTAAAGCCTTGGTAATACATACCTCTCTAGAAAATGTCAGTGTAGGTATATCCAGAGATAGGCAGAAGAATATCAAGGATAAAATGTTCATAATAATGAAAGATTAGGAAAAATGATCATTGAAGTAAAATTGATAAATTTTGGAAAATGAACACTAATTGATAAATTAATAAACAACTTCATACTTCAACATACCTAATGTTTCTTGGCTTTATTAATAGGTAGAAAGTATTTTCATTGTGGTCCACACCTGGGCAACAATAATTAGGTCATTCATTATGTGTGGGAAAAATAATTTCTTTTCACAAACGTTGTATTTTATGGAAAATGCTCAACTTATATCAGCTCCTTTCTACATGAAAGGACATGATAAAAATAAAAACATTTAAGATGGAACTTTTCAAAATAGAAAAAAGTTAGAGAGAGTATCCAGCCAAGTAAAATTAATAAGTTGTGCTATATTCTGGTCATAGTCTTCTTCAAGACAGCTATACAGAAAAATCTGCATCAGTAGCTTTTTCTTCAAAGGTTGGACAACAGAGGCCAGACCCCAGAGGATATGTTTTCTATGACTCTGCTCTTTAAAAGTTCAAAAACTCTCATGAGCTAAGCTGTACTCTTTAGGGTATACACTTACATAGTAAGTGTGTGAAGAAAAGCTGGGAAACGAAGAGGTACAAGGTACAGGCGAGGCTCAGGAGGGCCTCAGATACTCTACCACCAGTTGAGGATAATAACAAAGACAAAACACATATACAAAGATCTCATTCCTTAAGGGTGCTGAATAGCTAGTTTCTACAATCATATCTCCTCAGAATTAAGATGAATTACTTTCAGTTTTGAAAAGTGCCCTACCACCCTTAACAAAATAAGGAAATGATGTCAGAATAAATGATACTCTCTTAAATTGCTCAGATTTAGATTTATGTCATGTTGCCTAATCTTTCTAGGGACTTACTAAGCATTTTATAATAGACTATTATCAGTCCCTAGTCTAGCATATGGTAAATTTTGACTTCTTTGGTTTTATTCAGGGCTGGAGCGTTCTTCCCCTCATCTGTATAAAGCTCATTGCTGGAGAATGAGAACCCCTCCTCCCTAACAGCAGCTCTTCCTCATGGCACGTCTGTGGCTGGCCCTTGTTTGAACCAGAAGCTTGAACCTGAGTGCAGTGGTTTCCCTTCCACTTTGAGCATCACACCTGCTGTCCAGACTGTCAGCTTCACGATTTGAGCAACATAAAAGGTGTAATACGAAACAAAATAGGATGAAGGCTTACATTTTAAGCTACATTGCGGTAGGAGAGCATGGCCATCAGTTCCCCTCAAGAATATTCCCACTGCTTTGAGTGCAGTCCGCTGTTGTTGTTGCCGTCGCCTTCTGAGAGACTTCTGCGTCCTCTTCTGGGAGCGCCTTGAGTTTGCAACGTGGTTGTGCCATCATGGCTGCTGCAATGTCCTGAATCCACTCAGAATGTTTACCTGAGACAGCTATTTCTATTCTGAGGGAGAGCCAGAAGCCTCATGGTGCCAGCTGCAGGGAATAGAGGATGAGAACGCTCAGTAATGTTGTGGCAAGCCTGCCTTTCCAAGGATGGCGCGCAGCAGCAGCATTTACTGACTATCAACCCTGGTAAAGACACAGAAGGAGTCTTCCAGAGCTGCCTCAGAAAGCGACAAGAAAGGTAGGATTTAAACTGCACACATGCAACAGGGAGATAGCTCGGTGGCTTAAGCTCCTGCCTGGCAAACATAAGGTCATGAATTTGATACCTAAACAAACAAGCAAATAAATAAATAAATAAATAGCACATGTTTAGATTTAAATTTCACAAGTGCAAAGTGAGGAGAGTATTTTAGAGAACTCAGTGAAGTTTTTCATATACTGTAATAAGTTTTTTAAATTTTTAAATATTCACCATCCATTTAGATCAATTTATTCAATGTAGCCTACAGTTGCCCAAATCAACCCGCCCATTCTTATTAACCCCTCATGTTCAAAATATCTTTCTGGGGACTCACACAAAGCCTTGAGATGCCAGGCCACTCTGGTAAGCTCTAAAAAGAAGAAGATGCAGTTACAGTCCCTTTTGCAGTGCCAGCTTGCTAGCTCCCTTTACTGACATCACTTGCTCGCAGTCTCCTGTTACCCAGAGGGTTACAAAGTCCTACGGCACCCGCTGTCTCATTCGCACATTCCCTCAGTCAGCCAGACATTGATTTATGTGGGCCATGAGCTGAAAAGGTAAAATAGTTAGGTATCCTTATCCATCTTGCATACCATGAGACAATAAAGCAATGCCAAAATTAAGTTAGGAAAATTAAATGTACACACTTTCATTTGTACTATTTAAAGTTCACATGTCTGTCTCTCTCCCTCTTCTGTATGATATTTGTATATCATTTGTTCTGTTTTCTAGTAAATCTAACTATATCCTATTTCATATTTAATGAAATCCACTGATAACCCAGAAAGATTTTCAGAGTTTAACAATTCAAAGACACAGACAAAACATGTTTTCATTATAAGTTCTCTAGTTTACATAAAAACAAAAATCATACTTTCATAAAATCAAGATAGTCATACACTGTGTATTATTTATAATTACCAAAGTTGATTCTCTCCTTAAGAAGTTCCCTTCTTTATAGATTAACATGATGCTCTATTAATATTATACCATTCAACTCACTCATGATATATTTGTCCTTTTACTATTCATGAAAGCCAATAAAAAAGACTGAAAATTTAAAATTCAGAATCGTCAGCACTCTCGTTGCAATCTGGTTGACTTCTCTAGCAAGAATTAATTGAATGCTGCACATCCAGTATAGCCAGACAGAAAGGTAACTAAAGCGAAAGTGTGCATCTCCATCCGGTGAAGCTGGCATTGGTTGGCAACAGCCATTACTTAGACACCAACAAACACTTTCAGGTCAAGGCAAGACGTGTGAAAAAAGAAAGCGGGCAGGAGAAGGTAAAGGAAGGACAGAAAAAGAAAGGGGATATTTTGGGTAGAATAATGTAGAAATGCAGACGCCGCCTTGTCTTCTGTTGCCCCACTGGAATTGCCTGATGTCCAACATTACCGCATCCTCTCTTCTTCCTCTACCTCCAGAAGGAGAAAAAAGAAGAGGAGAACAAAGGCCCGGGACGGGGTGCTGTTTGTGACTGATCCTGACTGACCTTGGATGAAGCGGTGAAAGGTAAAGGCAGGCCAACAGGAGTTGGTTGGGGGAAGTAGCTTTGGTGTCAGCTAGTGACGGAGATTCAAGAAGAGGTGGTGGTAAAAGGAAAAGCTAAGTAACTTGGCAATGAGGAGAATGAGAGCGGGCGAGGGCAAATGACTGTGCTTCTCCAGGAGCGGTGGACTGAAAGGGGGGCTGGCAGAAGAGAGGAGCTGTCTAGTGGCCGTCCATGACTTCTCCCCTCGTTCACTGAAGCTCATCAGTTGGTAGCATCTTAGCTGCCTTCATTTGACAAAAACATGTCGTAGACTTCTTCAGAATAAAGTTACATATGATTTAGTTGAAAGATATCTTTTTAAATTTTTTTCTTGTTTCAGAACTTTTGTTTGTTTGTTTGTTTGTTTTTATGGCTGGCTCAGCCTGCCCTGAGGGCAGGACTGGAGCAGCATGTGGTGCCAGGGATCGAACCGCGGTCCCTGCAGCCGCCTGCAGGCGCTTTAGACCACTGAGCCATCTTGCCAGGCCCCTAATTGAAAGATCTTAATGGGATTTTACACATAATTCCAGGGTCCAGCAACCCTTGGAACTGGCACAGGTTTGAAAAACTCCCTCCAGTCTGCTGCACGATCAGACAAAATTTATGAACAAAAAATAAAAACGAAGGACAGAAAATAGAGCGAGACATCCGGGCATCTTGACTGGCTACAGCGCAGCCTTTATCCTGCTTGAAGATGGCGTGGGCAGTTGTTCTCCTGCAAGAACGGGGGCTGCGCGGCTGAGATCCAATTACTTGATACAAACATGGACTCCTAAGACGTAGCTGTCAGGCAATTCACATTACAGAGTAAAGTTGTGGTTAATCGTGTAAGGACTCATGTCCGACCATCCTAAGGCAACATCTAATTTGATTCAACAGACTCATCCAAAAGGCACAGAATCAAGGATTATTAAGCTAAGGTCTTTCAACATTAAAGAGGTCCACTGATAAAATTCAAGAAGAGATTCACTAACCACACGGAATGGTGAGTAGACAGCCGAATTGTGCCTTTCTTTTCACTAACCTCTAACTAAAATGAAGCAGCTTTCACATGTGATTGTAGACCACAGAATTACATTATGGTTATAGATTTCTTGAAATATCTTTTTTCTCCATAGCAATTTTAAAGTTACAATGGATGGGAAGCATGCCCTGGGTTTTACTACTTTATCAGGGACAATGCACATGCTCTATCTTATATTTTCTTAAATATTCAGGAAATCTCATTTTAATAGGATTGGATTTTTTTGTCTTTTTTTCATCTTTTTTATTTCATTTAATAAGAAATAACAATCTGACAGTTTCAAAACACATTAGTAGTACATTTCCAGTATTTGATACAATGCATATTGCTGTCCTCTTATTAGTTATACAGAGCACAGAGTATAGACGTGATAATTTTTCTATCATTATTGCTACTACAAAAAACTTTCTTCTCATTGAACTAGGAGAAAGTAGGTGTATACATAAGCCAATATGCCATAATCACAGTGGGTTATTGGCAAAACTGGCAATGATGGAAGCTGATGATTTAAACCTTTTACAGCTCAGCATAATAATCTAGCTTTCTGTTTTATGCCTCATGGTTAAACTTTTCTGCTAGGTGGCTAAGGGCAAGTGAAAGCAAGACCTGTATAACAAAACATGTAACTTTTGGATCTCCCAAGGTCAGTCAAATCCTCTCAGGATTTGCTTTGAAACCATGTACAGTGCTTTGCAGAACTGTTGTCAGTGTCAGCCATCTGGATGAGTCACAGCCATTGCTTGACCAGTTTGCTCTCTGTGAAAGCCCGAGAGAACGATTTCTGTCTAGGTGACTCTCCTTAGGTACACTGTGTATCTTCAGTCCCTTTCCTCTGTAGCCCCATGATCTCCTTGAACAGAAAATTTGGGAAACCACTGAGTTAAAGGATGTTAGAACACACAATTTATTCTCTTTTTTTTGAAACAGGGTCTGGCTATGCAATTCAGGCTGGCCTTGAGCTCACTTTTGTAGCCCAGGCAGGTCTCAACTCATATTGATCCTCCTGCCTCAGCCTCCCAGGTGCTGGGATTACAGGCGTGCACCACCACGCCTGGCGAGTTTCTTTTGTTTGTTTGTTTGATAATCCTGTTTTATCCATTTAACAATGTAAGACCGTCAGGGGCCTCCTGAGATTGCCAGGAAGTCCAGAACTCTGTATTAAGCACAGTAGAGAACTTGCTTGGGAAGAACAGATTCCTTCACAGAGTGCCGTGCCAAGGGAGCCTGAAGAAGGCCTGAAAACAAACGGAGCTACACCCATTCTGTGCCTTTAGGGGTCTGTGCACCTAGCTTTGGAAAGAGTAATTACGCCGGGAGCTCCATCCTTGCAGGGTAGAACTCACAGATATTCGTGGGGAAATACTGCCACCTGGTGGTTACCTTCTTCCTTGGGCGACCGCTTCTGTTCCTTTTGCAATTAGCAACGTCCCCAGCACATCGCAGTGGCGCTGGGAAGTGCAGAGCTTTTTTTCATTTCTGTCCAAGGCACGCGCTTGGCCTCATTAATTCTCAGATCTCAAAGATTCATCGTCAGCGTATGACGACGCTCAAGCGGGACTCTGCAGAAACACATTTCAGCCTCCCAGATAGGAATGTCCAGCAGGGGGCAGTCTTTGGATTCCAGGACTCACGAGGCTCCAGTAACAGCGCAGGCCCGTCTTCCCTCAAAAGGAAGTCTTTATCTGTGATTTCGCCTGATGTATGGAAGACAGAAAGGCCATGGCAGAGTCCGCCTTGAGGCCACGGGGCTGCCGGGGCCTTGGTCTCAGTCACTGCCAGAGCTCCTGACACACTGGCCACGCGCTTCCTCTCACGTTTTGGCCAACTTGGGTTGGCTTAGCAGCTGGGATGCTGGCTTCTCACCCGGGGTTTGCTACTTCTCCGATCCTCCTGGCCGCTTTCACAGTGACCGCTGCTTCTGCCCTGGGTTCAAGCCACCAGATTTTCTTCTCAGATTCTTGAAGTGGCCCCCTGCCACCCTCTCTCCACTTTTATCCTCTTCACTGCATGCTGCTGCATGAGCCATCCGGAATAACCCTAGAAACACACAGGACGAGCTTGTCCTCAGCTTACAGTCTGCACTCAAGAGTAAAACTGGAAATCTCTTACACGTCACTATATCCTACAAGACGCCACAGCCGGGCCCACAGACAACTCTCTCACTCCACTGACTCCTGTACTCTGACGAACAAACTCTGGCCTTGCTGCTCTCCAAGTTACCATCTCATGGCTGCACCTCAGGACGTTTGCACTTGATCTCCCTGATGCCTAAAACACTGCTCTTCCAGGCCATAGAGTTCCCTTCTCTGCCTTCTTTCACAAGCCTGGGCACTCTGCACTCTTCCTGACTGATTTTCCTCCTGTACTTAAGTCATTTCGGTTATTTTTCTTGTCTTCCTCCTGCTGCTAGAACGGAGTCTCCACGATTGTTGTCTCTTTCAGGCAGTGTAGCATTTCCCAGGATCTAAAACATGGCAGTCATGAGGCAGAAATCCAGATGCCTGTTGGCTGAAAGGCTCATTCATCCTGCCATTGGGAGATCATGCTTCTCCCATTGTTAGACTGTACTTGAGGAGAGACCTGTGCTGACTCTGGATTCTGCTGGCCCATGATGGCCACTGGATCGTTCTCAACTACTGTCTTGGCAGTAGCAGGCTTCTGTGGCTGCTTATAGCATTAAAACAAGACCCCAACCCCCCCCCCCCAAAAAAAAAAAAACTACAGTGAGCCTAATGTAGTTCTCATGTCAGGTTTGAATGAGTCTTGGGAATACTATCTTGCAAAATTTTAGTTATGATTATTTTTTAAGAAATAGCGATGCACAAAATGAATGTAGAATGGCTGCTCTTTAATTTCTCCTTGAGAGCTTTTAAAGAGTTATTCTTCTTAAATTATATTTTAATTGACACACAGGGACTGTATGTACTTATAGGGGAACATGTACTATTTTAATGCATGTATACAATGTACAATGATCAGATAAGGGTAGTTAATTTAACTACTTGTGTGATATTGTTGCCATGTGATTTTGAAATGAAAACAACCCAAATCCTCTCTACCAGCTATTTTTAATGTTAGTGAATTGTCAGGCATGGTTAACTCACTTTGTCATAAAACATTAGAAATTATTCCTCCTATGCAACAAATAGTTGTACTCATTAGCCACCCTTCACCCCATTTCCCTCCATCCTTCTCCACCTCTGGTCCTCACTACTCTATATCTACTTCTATGAGATCAATGTTTTAGCTTCCACAAGTATCTCAGTTACTCTTCTCTCATTGCTGGGATAAATATCTGACACCCAAAGTGAAGGAAGGAAAGGTTTATTCAGCTCACAGTTGGTGGAGATTTCAGTTCATACTCGGCTGGCTCCACGGCAGAGTGGTACAGGGCAGAGAGCATCCAGTTCATGGCAGCAGAATAGCAACAATGGCAACAGAGAGTCTGTCTCTCTGTCTCTGTTGTATTGCATTCAGGCTCCAGCCCCAGGTTGGGTGTAGCACTCAAACTCATAATCCCAGCAGTATGAAGACCTGTAATCCCAGGGTATCACTCCTAATCCCAGGGGAGCATGAGGTGATCTCACACTCTAGAAGTCCCTGCCCCATGACTGCATGAGGCTATGGGGGGACAACTAGATACAAACCATAACAGATAAGTGGAAAGATGTAGTATCTTTGTTTCATGACTGCTTGTGTGCTGCCAAAGTGAGCAGGGTCTCACATACCTAACTTATTTCACTTAACTTACCCAGTTCTAACCACGACAGAATTTCATTCTCTTTTAATGCCTTAATAATATTCTATTGTGTGTGTTTATATCATGTGTTCTGTATCTACTCATCCGTGCTCAGACACCTCAGCTGATTCCATTTGAAGTTTCTTTTGAATAGTGCTGCAATGAATTTGAGGGTACAGATGTCTTTTGTAACCCAGGCTGGTCTCAAACTTGCACTGATCCTCCTGCCTCAGCCTCCCAAGTGCTGGGATTACAGGCATGTGCCACCACACCCAGCAAAGGAACATGCTATTTTTTTTCAATGGCTGGCTCAGCCTACCATGGGGGTAGGGCTGGCACAGCACGTGGTGCCTCAGATTAAACCTTGGTCCTTGCAGTTGCCTAAGGTTTCCTAAGCAGGTGCTTTAGACCACTGAACCATCTCGCCAGTCCATCTCTTTGACATACTGATTTTATTTCCTTTGCATATGGGACTTCTGAATCATGTGGTAGTTCTTTTTTCTTCTTCTTCTTAATGTTTGGAGGAATCACACTGTTTTCCACTATGGCTGGAGAAATTCACATTGCTACCAGCAGTGAATAAGAGCCTCCATTCTCTACATCAACTTGGGCATGTTTTCATCTTTTTGGTAATATAAATTATAATTTCCCATTGCCATTTGGCTTGCATTTCCCTGATAACTACTGATGTTGAACATTTTTGCAAATACTTGATGATTATTTCTATACTTTTTTGAGAAATGTTTATGCCATTTGCCTATTTTTAAATCAGATTGTTTATTGCTGTCGTCAAGTCAGATGTATGCTAGACATTAAACCCTTCAGATATATCATATATAGGTATTTTCTCCTGCTTGACAGGTGGTCTTTTCATTCTATTTCTCATTTCCTTTGCTGTGTAGAAACTTCTTAAATTGCTATAATCCTCTTCACCTGCTTTTGCTCTTGTGGCCTATATGATTGGAGACCTATTCAAAAAATCTCTGCCCAGACCAGTATCTTTAAATATTTTGTCTATACTCTCTTCTAATAGTTTCACATTTTTGGTCCCTGTATTTAAGTCTTTGATCTACTCTGAGTTGATTTTTGTCCCTTAGGAGTTTTTTTTTTTTTTTTAATGCTAACCTATAGGATCCTCTGCTGAGAAACATGCATACAATTACTCTGCGGTGGGAACCTGGGTGTCTGACATTTTCACAAAAGGCACAGCTCAGTGTACAAACAGGGTGGAGAGACACAATTCACTGCTTGACAACTGGCCCAGTACCTTCATGACTTCTCTCTGTAAATCCATAGAGATGGGTGTGACAGGTATGTTATTCCCATTTTTCCAGGGGCTCTAAGATTGACTTGGTTGGCCAGAAAGTCTAAAAATCTGGAACGTGAATATATCTCTGGCCCTACATCCTGGGTCACTTTGCGTCAGAATGTAGCAAAAAAATGATCTGCCAATGAAGCTGTACACCCATGCATAATAATCTACTTCTCCTCAGTAACATATCCCTAACCGCATTTCATGGTTTGTCTTCCATCATTAGAACATTAAATGGCAGAACTTGGAAAAGAGACCAGGTTATTTTATTGACACAAAGTCTGAGACACCCTGGAGCTCTCCAAAATTTATCTGTTGGATGATGAATGAATGAATGAATGAATGAATGAAGCCACTGTGCCATGGGCCCACTGCTGTACTGTTTTCCATCAAACTGAGCACTCTTGTTCGGCTCCAGTGGCTGTGCTACCCAGTTAAAGCCACAGTCAAATGCTGCGTGAGTGAAGGGACAGCGGGGCTTGCCACCAGGTCAGAAGAGCTTCATGCATTCTTTCTCTGCCTTATCCAGGAACAGTTATGCAGCTGGAAGTCTGACTGAACTACTAGAATGAAAAAATTAAACATATGCCTACTTTAATGTTTCAAAACAACAGACAGGTAGAACAACTCATTTTCCAGAAAGTCAAAGTCAAAAACAAGGGAAGGTGGTTTCTCATTAGGGTGTTTGTACCAATGATTTTTTTTCTAGGTGAGTCTAAGGACTACCACAGACTAGAAAGTCTTCATCACCTTCAGACAACAGTGGCACTGCAATATTACCTAAAGGGTGAGGGCTTTTCCTCTTAGGTTTTCTCAATTTTGGCATCTGGACATAGGCGCTTCTTTGTTGATGGAAACTGTTCTATGTATTGTAGGACTGTAGTAGTAAAATCTCCACCCAGGTTCACCACTGGCCTGATAAAAATTTTCTCAGAGCTTTACCCCAAGAATCTTCACAATCCTTCCTTCCCTCATCGTGATCTGAGGTTTTCCAGTTTCTTTCTTTCTTTCTTTCTTTCTTGCTTGCTTGTTTTCTTTCTTGCTTTATCTTTTGTAGCTAGTTCCCCCGGACATATTTTGCATTTCTAACTCTTGGTTTCTGCTTCCTGGAAATCTTGAGATAATATAATTGTTACCAATAGTAATTCCAGAAGTTTGCAGTGAAACTGCAGTTTTAAAGTAGATTATTAACCACCATCTGGCAAGGAGGACAGAGATCCAACTGGTATGCATGGCACACACAGGCCAAGGGACAACATTGTTGTGTAATTGCTCAAGAATTCACTGTTGGTGGCATGGAGAGCACCTCATGAGGTGGAATGTTCTTGTTAGTGTAACGGTTCAGATCTTTAAGATTTATAGGTGGGGCAATATATTTAAGGGCAGTGGAATTAGGTGATTTCCTACAGAGTGATAGTGAGAAGCTGGGTGAAGTCTAATCACTAAATCCTTGTGCAAAAGTCAATGAAATTTTGATAGTTTAAAAATTGTTTCCCAATTCCTACAGGAAATGGTACATCATGAGTAACAACCTGTCTTCGTTACTCTTCTCTTGTTGCTGGGACAAACACCCGACACTCAAAATGAGGGAAGAAAAGATTTACTTAGCTCATAGTTTGTGGAGTTTTCAATCCATCTTCACTTGGCTCCAAGGCAGAGTGGCAGGGGGCAACCATTCATGGTGAAGGGCAACAGTTCATGGCAGTGGAAAATAGCAAAAGCAACAAGAGCAAAAGGGAGGAGCAGCAGAGAGCGAGCCTCTTTCGCTCCCTTACATCGTATGCAGGCTGCCTGCCCCAGGCAGGTGTAGTACTCACATCCAAAGTCTCAGCAAGGCACAATTAAATACTTTCAAATTCTAGAAGCCTGCCCCATGACTGCAGGAGGCTTTGCGCAGGGGAGGGATGGGGGTCTGCGGCATCCACATGACCCATCAGAATGGTTCAGAAAGGATGACTGTGGTGACTTCCCTGAACGTACAGAGCTTGACCTACCTCTCCACCAGGACGGATGCTACCTCTATACAGAAAGACACTTGTCTTAGTTACTTTCCTTGCGGTTGGGGCAGGAGGTCCAACATCTGCTACTAAAAGGAAAAAAGTTGGCTCATGTTTTAGTCCATAGCTGGCTCTGAGGTAAATGGGCCTGGCATGGGAGCATGATAGGACAGCTATTTACCTCATGGTAAACAGGAAGCAGAAACAGGCCACACCCTCTGTGACTCACCTCTTCTGAACAGACCCCATATTTTCCTATAGCCTCATATCTATGAGTACAGAGCCCCATGATTCAATCACCTCCCCAAAGCCGTACCTATAATTACATGTCACTTTGGTGAGACATCTAGATAGAAGCCATAACATGGCAAAGGCATCTTCTGTAACATAACTACCCTGACCAGCAACTATGCCTCCCCGAGCAACTCCTGGATGCCAGGCCAATAACTCACTTAGTTATTAAGTCTTAAGTTATTAAGGCCATGGACATGCAGAGCAAGGTAAGATAATACCCCAATGCATCTTCAAGAATTGTCCACATTTCTTCAATGTCAAGAGTGGAATACTTGGGAATGGACTGGACAGTGGAGGTACTTGATAAAAAGACTGGAAGCTAAGAGTGCACATGAAAGAATACATTGACTTGGGTTCCCTCTCTCAAGGCGTGAAGCTTGGTCCCCTGACAAGGCACCCAAAGGACAGAACATACACATTGCTGTGTGGCTCTCCAAAGCTTGGAAAAAGCAGTGTGCCATTGCTAAGCAAAGGTGAAATGCCTGAGCTGTCATAGCAGATGGTAAGAAAGAATGAAAAAAGCAGACGGAGAGTGAGATCAGAAGCAGTTCATATTGCTTGGAATGAACAACAACATCATTTACAGTTTTGTACTAGGGCTATGTTCGCTCGCCCACCCTCTATCTTAATATAGTCCAAAAAGATCTGGACCATCTGGACACCCAGCAGAATATCACACTGATCCATTACATCAATAAAATAAAGCTATGGATGGTATTCTAGAGATCTTGGCAAGAAACATGTGTTCCAGAGGGCAGGAGATAAAACCCACAAGATTCAGGGATGGGCCACTTTAGGAAAGCTACTTGGACTCCTAGGCGAGTGGTCACAAAGTGCCAATATTTTCACAGGTTAATACCTATCAAGAAAACATCTGCCAAGGGAGAGACATTGAACAATTAAGTGGATGACGTGGCTCAGCCAGTGGACATCAGTCGGCCTTCAACATTGTGGATGACAGGTCGTCTCAGTTACTCTTCTCTTGTTGCTGGGAAAAATACCCAACACCCAACATGAAGGAAGGAAGGAAAGGTTTATTTAGCTCACAGTTACTGGAGGTTTGAGTCCACACTTGGCTAGTTCCAAGGCAGAGAGGCACATGGCAGAGGTCCACAGTTCATGGTGGCAGAATAGCAACAATGACAACAGAGAGAGTCTGTGTCTCTGTCTCTCTTATATTATATTCCAATTATCCACTCTAGACTGGGTATAGCACTCACCCATAATCCCAGCAGTACTAGGACCCATAATCTCAGCCTTGGATCACCAGTGATCGCAGTGGATCATGAGTTAGTCTCAAACTGTAGAAGTCCCCACCCCATGAATGTATGAGGCTTTGGAAGGACAACTAGACACACAAACTATAACATTCTACGCTGGACCCCCAAAGTCTCATGCACATCCTTTGTAAAAAAGATATTTTAGTCCATCTCTAAGAGTTACCAAAGTCCCTACAGTTTCAACATTGCTAAAGTCCAAGTCCCAAGTCTCCTCCAAGATCTAAGAGAAACTATTAGCTATGAACCCCTGTACAAAAGAAAAGTTAAACACACGCAGCATTCAAAGGCACATTACAATTCCAAAAGCTTCAAACAGGGGAATACAAAACACTGGAACCAACACCAGTCCAAAATCCAACTGGGCAAATATTAAATCCCATAGTTCCAACTGGAACATTCGAAGCAGTTTGCACTGAGTTATGAGTTCCAAAGGCTTTTACATGGCTCCATCCCTGTGGCATTCATGGTGGTAGCTCCAGTGGTTTCTCTCTTAGGCTGGCTTGGCTCCTTCCTTGAAGTTTCTGTGAGACAATCCATGTTCCTGATTTTTCCAAATTTCTGGGGTTTCTACACAATAGGCTTCTCACAGCTTTACACACTGCCCTTGCCGAGGCACACTTCCTGACCTCCCTCGCCCTTTACTGAAATTGAGGTGGAAGCTTTCTTAACCTAACAACTCCTGCATTCTGAACGTGCCTAAAACCAATGCCACGTGGATGATGCCAAGGTCTGCCACCACTGGTGCAGTAGCCAGACTTCCTTCTCTCTTGGCTGTAAAGGTTGAGTGACATGATCACTGAGCACTCTGATCCTGATTCCAAGGAATAAATTCTCTGCACCAGTGCCATTTTAGAATCTGATGTCATTGCTGACACCATTCTGGAACATGAGACTCGGTGGCTTTTTCCTCAAGGCAAAGTTCCTGACTTTTGCAGTTCTGAGACTGCAAAAGGTGGAGGCCTGCCACCTCCTGCTACCTCCAGGTTGTCCTTTCCATTCTCTAGTTCCTTCTTGGCCATGGAGAGCCTCTCAGCTCTGTCTTTGCATTCCACAGCTTTCCTGGTGCTTCCTTTCTGGCCAAGCACACATTTGAAATCATCCTGCTTGGATGTTTGCTCTTGATTTTCAACATAAAGCTGGCTAAAAGCCCCCAGTAACAGCCATGCCACTACTCCAATATTTGGCTGTTTTGAAGTATCTTTTGAAAGATTAATCAGTCTTAAATATGCTTAAACTCAGTCTCAGGCAAACTCTTTGGGCATGAGCCTAATTCAGATAGTCTTTGGCTATGCTATAGCACATTTGGAGTCCAACAACCAATGCAGTCCTTTTTCTCAGCAGAAATCTCTCAGCCTGGTCTTTATAGGCAAGCTATCAACCTTCTGGTCTTCTGAGCTCTGATCAGAATCTCCCCTACGGAAGAGCTGAAGGTGTTCCAGCTCTTTGCAAGCAGGCAACACCTCCGAACCTTTCCTATCTCTTCCCATAAGCTATTCCCATAAATTCATAATCTACATGGCCAGTTTTAGGCACAGCAATGACCCCACTCTCCTGGTACCAATTCTGTCTCAGTTACTCCTCTCTTGTTGCTGCAACAAATACCCAATACCCAAAGTGAAGGAAGGGAAGGCTTGTTTCGTTCACAGTTACTGGAGGTTTCACTCCACATTTGGCTGGCTCCAAGGCAGAAAGGCACATGGCAGAGGTCCACAGTGCATGGCAGCAGAATACCAACAATGGCAACAGAGTCTGTTTCTTTCTTTCTCATATTACATTCCAATTATCCACTGCAGATTGGGTGTAACACTCACACCCATAATCCCAGCAATACTAAGACACATATTCCTAGCCTTGGATCACCCATAATCCTAGTGGATCATGAGTTAGTCTCAAACTCTAGAAGTCCCCACCCCACAACTGCATGAGGGAAAACTAGACACACACCACAGGTACATGAGTGGAGTAACTACAACAGCACAAGTCCAGGGACCAGACTTGAACCCAATAACATAAACATTCACTTAGTCAAGGCCAATCCAAGTTTTGCTCCTTCTATATGTAGTCTTCCAATAATAAAAACTAATGCTTATCTTCTGATATGATAGAATTTCCCAAAGGTACGAACACGTTACTTTGTAGCAAGTTAAGGACACTGAGTTCCTTTTTTTAATGGAAGGGCTAGCAGTTTCTCCTCATTGGAAAAACTTCTACTCCAAGTTTGAGTTGGTCTTTTCCACTCACGGAGACTCCACCAGCTTCAGCATCCAGATGTTTGTATAACATAACCCCTAAAGACAGGGTACCTCACAGCAAAGGAGGTAAAGGACCAGGCCCATAGTAGTGAAATCCACAGGTCATATCATGTCGCATCATCCTGATACAGCCTGATAGAATATTCCATGGCCTGTAGAAGACATATGTGAAGCATCAGCGTACAGGAAAAATGAGGTACATTTTTTCATAATGACAAACAAATATGCTCCTATTAAGAATCTGGGGGTAGAGCTGGGTGTGGTGGCTCACGCCTGTAATCCCAGCACTGGGGAGGCTGAGGCAGGAGGATCAGTGCGAGTTCTAGACCAGCCTGGGCTATAAAAGTGAGCTCAAGGCCAACCTCAACTGCATAGCAAGACCCTGTCTCAAAAAGACCAAAAAAAAAAAAAAAAAAAAAAAAAAAAAAAAAAAAAAAAAAAAAAAAAAAAAAAAAAAAAAAAAAAAAAAAAAAAAAAAAAAAAAAAAGAATCTGGGCATCTAGGGACTGAGGTATAGAGTTCAACATGGCTCACTTGCCATAATTTTCAATGACTCTCTATGGGATTATTTTTTCTGTCTTGTCCCCACAACTCTGGGCCTTGAAGGATTAGAAGTCCTTATATCCAGAGAGTTCCTACCCTTGCCAGGGGATGGAGTCAGAGTCCCACCAAACTGGATTATCACCTGGATATTTTGAATTGGCTGTGTGCAGAACCAACAAGTGAGGAGCAAACTCCATCTTGGGAGGAGAGCTTAACTCTGAATGACAGGATTCAAGACTGCTTCTGTATACTAAGGACATGAAACAGTATCTGTGGAATCTAAGTGATGGACTTAAGTACCTCCTAACACTCCTTAACCCTTGTTATAGTTATCAATGGCTATGTCTAACAACTCTTGCCTTAGAAGGGTCTCAGGCTACTCAGAACTGCTGGTTGAAGAGGTACTATCAGGTAAGCCATCAAACCCTACCAAGGGAATGGGCAAGGTAAGGTGAACTAAGTGGACAGTGGAAAAGGGAGATACTGAATATCTGTTGCAGCCCAAACAAGACTGCAGTCTGTACAACTGGATTAGCTCTTGTAACTTCACCTCAGGAGGAAAAACCCCATAGGGGCAAGGGAGCCATGCATCCCTAAGATGAATGCAGTTATATCAATGCTGCATGAGAGGCGTGCTGTGGCAGTGAATTGCTCCAGTATCCTCTCCCAAGAGAGCCTGCTGTGAGAGGTGGAGTTGGATGACAGCCTCCAGCTGGCGGCCTTCACTGCAGGCTGCACCGCAGCATTTGGGCAGAGACCAAGATCTTCCTGGATTCTTCTTCAACAATGATTGAAAAAAGTACCGGCAGAGTCAGGTAATTCCTGCACCCTTTAGTCTCTTTTCACAGGAAGTCCTTTCTTGGGCATTCCCTGCTGGCCCAACCAAGACTTTCTCAGGATTTTACTGTACTTGGAGGACTTTCTACCACATCTTTCTGTCTGTCTCTCTCTCTCCACAGTTGTGAGATCCATAGCATGGTCTGAGGCTGCCTCCAAGGATCTACCCATCATGTTTCTGAGATTTTATTTATTTATTTATTTATTTATTTATTTATTTGTCTTTTTGAGACAGGGTCTTGCTATGCAGTTCAGGCTAGCCTTGAGCTCACTTTTGTAGCCCAAGCTGGTCTCGAACCCGCACCGATCCTCCTGCCTCAGCCTCCCGAGTGCTGGGATTACAGGCATGAGCCACCACGCCTGGCAAATATTAGATTTATTGGTGCAATTTTAAAATTTATTTATTTGTCTTTTTGAGGCAGGGTCTCACTATGCAGTTCAGGCTGGCCTTGAGCTCATTTTTGTAGCCCAGGGTGGTCTCGAACTCGCACTGATCCTCCTGCCTCAGCCTCCCAAGTGCTGGGATTACAGGCGTGCGCCACCATGCCTGGCCTGAGATTTTACTCACAGTAAATGTCGTGCCTCTGTATCTTTGCATCTGCTTCCTGGAAACTCAAACTGACATATGAGTTTGGGTAAGTCTCTTAATTTTTCCTTCACCTTAAAGAACAGTGGTAAGTTGAGGGGGGTAGAGAGAGATGCATCATTATTCTCAGGCCCAAGTTAAAATTTTTATGGCTTTATTAAAAATGAAATGGGAGGAATCATTGGACAATTATTGTTTATTTCTCCATATTGAAACTAAACATGTTTCTCTTACCTGACAAAATATATGCTTACATATCAGGACTTTATTGTCCATGCTTTAAGGGAACAAGATAAAATTAACCACCGCCTTCCAAGAAGTAATAGTTTTCATCAACTCTAAAAGCAAAACCTAAACAAAAAATTAAACTGCAAGAATATTCATTGTCCTTAGTGAAACTGAACAATTTGTATGTCTCCATCACGAGTAGACACAATTTTTTATTAAAGGTGACATGCAACACTCTAATCAGATAAAATTCATCCTGGTCATATAAATTTTTTCTCCTGGTCCAGGGCATGCTACCAAAGAAAGCAAATTAGAACAAGCTTGATTTTTGTTTACTAGACAGAAACCAGAACGTTATGAATGCTCAATTAATTTTAGCCTGTATTAGGGCACTTTAAAGTGGATTTATGGTATTAAAAACATGACACGCCCTATATAGAAGCAATTCTTTTTCACTAATGGAAAAATTTTTGGCAACTGCTCTGTTTCCATGGATTTATCATTTTAATAGATCTTGAAAATAAAACCCAGCCTTTGCCAAAATCTCATTTATGCTTTATACAACAACATGCCCTTTATCCCTGCGTATGCATTTGGGAACTAGAAAAACAGTCCCAATTAGTTAAAAATACACTAATTAGAACTCCAAAGAACTGATTTTTAGGAAGAGATGTGTGGGAGCTGACACCTAACATACTTTATATTTATGAAAAAGAGAAAATTGCACAAAATCCCAAAGAACTGAAAAGTGATGCATTTTTCAGAATACATGTGGAAGTGTATGGGTCAAATTTAATCAACATAGTAAACTTTAATGAGCAAGCAGGGTACAGTACAAGACATCCCACTCATAGGAAAAGTATATTATAAGGCACTTCTTTAATGTTGGTAACTTTAATAAAAGGACTGGGAGGTTGGATGGTTTAAGCCCCAGTTAATTAGAAAATCAAATCACTTAAGGAAGTGGCCTTTAATTTTAGCTGAGCCTTAGTGTGTGGTTGGAAGGACTTGCCCCATTTACAACACTTGAGTTCTACACTATAGCAATTAAATAAGAATTAATGATAATTTTTCTGCAGACATCTGCAGGTGGTTTGGATGTGAAAACCTCTCCAAAGGCACCTTTGAAGGTTTGATTCCCCCTTGAAGTGTCGTTCAGGGGAGGTGCTTTGGGGAATTAATTGAATCATAAGAGCTCTGGGCCCATGGATGGATTAATCTTTTGGTAAATTCATATTGGATGCACCATGGGGAAGTAGTAAAAACTGCAGGAGGTGGGGCTAAGTTGGAGGAAGTAGGTTGTTTGGGGTATCCCTGGGAAAGGTGACATCTTGTCTTGCTTTCTTTCTCTTGCCCTTCCCTACATCCTACTCCTTCTTGCAGCTCTTTTCTTCCCTACTGCATATTCCTCATTCTCCTTCCTGAGATGCCAGGAGGTGGGGAGTTCTTATTAACTACTCTGTTCCCATCATGATGATCTACCTCACCTGAAACCTATAGCACGGTGACCAGGCACCCAGGCACTCCAAATCCAAAAACAAATCAAAACAAATATTTCCTCTTTGAGGGTAATTTCTCGGTACACTGTCACAGCAATGGAAAGCTAACAAGGCTGTCAAAACTGAAATCCACCATCTCAGATAATAAAGTTAAGTTTTAAACTAGATTCATTTAAGTTATAAGTTAAGTCTATGTTGCTGCATAGAAGCACATTTATCAAATGACTCTTTATTTTACCAGAATATTTAACAAAGGATGAAATCCAAATGCCTTGTTAACATTGTATCTGATAGCCTTTCAGTCCCAGGAGTGGCCATGTAACCCAGTTCCTGCACTGAAACAGGAATGTTCTGGGAGGAATACAGCACCCACCTGGAAAGTGGGAAGTAGATTTTATTTTTTTCCCATTCCCCTAGACCTGAACTCTGCTACATGCCCTGAAACCGAAGTGTACATCTGGCCTTCAGAAATCAACAAATAGGAGAATGAAAAGTCAGCATGTTGAGGGTAATGGTTGAATGCAGAAATGTTGGCCTTTGATAACATTATAGATTCATTGATTATGTGAAGAGGGGCCAGCGAGATAGCTCAGTGGTCTGAAGTGCCTGTTTAGGCAAGGTTAGGCAACCAGAGGGACCAAGGTTTTATCCCAGGCACCACGTGTTGCACCAGCCCCACTCCCAAGGCAGGCTGAGCTTGCCATAATATAAATGAAGTTTTTCTTAAACTGATTGCATGAAGAAAATTAAGATTTAAGCCTCTGTTATCTGAACTTTCCATTCCTTGTAGCTAAAAGTATTTCTAGTGGATAAGCCATGGTTCCTTCTTAAGCTATGTATCAGTCAACGTTCTCTGTTAGTACAGGCCTATACTCCAAGAATGCTAGGAGACTGAGGCAAGAATTCAAGTTTTGAGTCCAACCTGGGCAATTTAGTGACAGAGAGACACTTTATACCAAAGCAAAAAAAAAAAAAAAAAAAAAAAAAAAAAAAAAAAAAAAAAAAAAAAAAAAAAAAAAAAAAAAAAAAAAAGACTAAAAATATAACTCAGTGTGAAGGGCCTGGGCTTGTTCTCTAGTACCAAATAAAATTACCATTAGTTAAGGACTTTATAGACAATAGTGCTCTTTAGACAAATAGCAACTCACTTGGAAAGTTGTGTATTCTCCTTTTACATAGGCAGAAATTGAGGCCCAGGCAAGTTGACTATGTTGGCTATCATGACACAAAATTTCAATTTAAAGCTAAATTCACTTGATTCCAACGCTATTTTTTAAATGAGTTAACACCAGTTCAGTTACTTGCTAATCTAATTGCTCTAAACTTCATCCTACTTAATTCAGGCAGGAAGAGCATCTTAAGAATGTGAACCATGTTGTATACTTAGATCATTAAAGAGCTAAAGAACTAATATGTCTACTGGGTTAAAGGCAAAATTACAGGATATATCTTTCTTGTGGTCTATAAAACAAGATATCTTTACTCCAAATAAATAACACGAATTAATTTACTTTTTGTTGGCATGGTTGATAAAAACATCCTGAATGAAAATCCAGTGCTATGATATATAATAATTCTGCATTTCATTTGAAAAGGCAAATGAACAGGAGGCTTTTGGTGTTTGTGTTTAAGGAAGGGACTTGGACATATCTTCCACCATATGGAGTGCTGCTGTCTGTGGAGCCGAACACAGAAAAACATCCCTCTGAGAATTGTATGGTAGAGTGTAGTTGATTTGTTATTATTTTTGACCAGAACTTGCCAGGGGTTTAAAAGATGTCTAGTGTGCACACTACTACACTACTTGCTTAATAAGCACTGTTAATGGCACTCTTGAAAATTCTTGTTCCATTATTATCTTTCCTTTACATCCACCAGTGCATTAGTGAAAGCAATTCCAGGACAGTCATATTGCATTTAGGGAGAGGCTCATGGGACCAAAGTTAGGGTTTGCCCCACCATTTTCCCCCATAAAACGAAGTGTTGGAGGGACCTCTAACTTCAGAACTGTTCTGATAAGATTTAATTTTTTTTTTCTGTGTTTAAGACAGGTTCTACAGGGTCTCACTATGTGTATTGGACTCCTAGTGACCCTCCTGTTATCAGCCTCCCAAGCGCTGGGATTACAGGTGTTCACTAACATTACCAGTCTCAACCTCCCTCTCAGCGCACCTCAGGAGTAGGAGGCCAGCATGGTACACAGGGGATGGAACCCGACCCCTATGCTCTGCTGAAGCACACGCTTTAGCCCCCTGAGCTATCTGGTCAGCTCTGGTTCTGATGAGATTTAAGTGAACTAAACTGTACTTGTAATAATAAAGGAATACAAGAAACACTTAGAAAACCTCTCTGCACTGAGCAGTGGGACACATACTGAGAAGTAAAGACAGTTCCCATCCTTAACAAACGTGAAATCTAGTTAGACTAGGTTCAAGTTCAAGTTTTTCCAATGGCAAGAAAGAGTGAAAATACTAAAATGCAAGCTCCCCATCTTGGAGATCAAGTCTCGTCTTTTTCTACTTTGCAGATGTAGTGAGCTGAATGGCTCCCGAAGGTATGTTCAAGTCATTACCCACTGGAACCTCCAAAAGTAACTGCATGTGAAAAGTCTTACAGATTCAGGTGAGTGCAGGATCTTCAAATGAGATCATCCTGCAGTATTCTGGTGAACCTTAACAGCCATGACAGCCTTTCCTACCACAGACAGTGACAGAAGAGATGGCCAACTGAAGATGGAGACTGGCAATGGCCTCATGAGTGCCCAGCGTTGCCTGGAAACACCAGAAGTTGGAAGAGGCAAGGATCTGGCTGTAGCATTTTGTAAAGGTACTTGACCCTGCCAAAAGTTTGCTTTCAGATTTTTAGCCACGAAGTGTTAAAGCATAGAATTCTATTGTTTGACATAATCAAGATTATCCTAGTTTAGGACCTGTGATATAACTCAGTGGACTAAGCACCTGCTTGGACAAGCGTAGGGACCAAAATTCAATCCCGGCCCCCCCACCGTATCCCATACTGCACTGGTCCTGCTCCTAGGGCGTGTTAAGCCAAAGACTGCAATCCCAGAACTGGGGAGGCTGAAAACAAGATTGCTAGGAGCCAAAGATGTCAAGTGAGACCCTGTACCAAATACGTTTTTTTAAAAAAAGGGCCGGGGAGATAGCTCAATAAAATAAGTGCTTGCCTGGTAAGTGCAGGGTCCTGAGTTCAATAACCGGTACTACAATAAATAAATAAATAAATAAATAAATAAATAATCCTAGTTTTATCTGTAAAGTGCGAGTATGTCAACTATGTCTCACAAATTGAAAACAGTATAATTGCAATATCCAGGAACAAACATACATTAAAACGGTAAACATTTACTTAAATCTCTTTTTGTCAGGTACTGTGCTGAGCGTGAGCGCTTTGCAAATATCACCAACCGCTACGATACTGACCAGGGACGCAAGCGCCAGAGAAATTTAGTAATCTGTCTAGAGCACACAGCTTGAGAACAATAAAATAGGATTTACACTTGAAAACGAAAAAAGTAAGGTTTACAATTCCAACCTAGTTCCGAGATAACTCTTTTGCCCTTCAGGCTACACTGCTCGAAAAAGACGCGATGAACACACTCTAAACGGATTATTTTAATAACATTGAAACGCTGAAGGCTACCGAATTAACCATCTCTTTCGCTGTAAGCTCGGGTTCTCTTTCAACAACGTAACAGCCCTCTGTAGAGGGCGCTTCCCCTGCACAGAAGCGATACGGTTAAGGCCACCACTTCCGGTCGCCAGTGACGCGTCATACGCCCGACGGTTCCTCTCAAGGGCCAAAATTCCCATTGCGCAGCCCTCCGGCCGCCATAGAGCTGTGACAGCAGCGGACCAATAGAAACGTCGAAAAGCAGTGTTTCCTCATAAGCTCCGCCCCTTAACCCCAGGAGCGCGGCGGAAGAATACTGAGTGGGTTGTGGGTGGAGCTGCTGGAGGAAGCGGAAGTGACGTCCTGGAAGCGGTTGCCGGTGTCTCGTGGTCGACTGCACGTGCGCGGTGAGTGGGGTCGCTGCGCTGTCGCGCCTGGGAGGGCTCTTCACCGTCAGGCACTGCGCTCGGGAGAGTTTCTCGGGGAGGTAGCGAGGGCTGCTGAGTTTGGAAACTGCCGGAAGGCTGGCGAGGAGAGCAGAGAGGCGAACTCTCCCGGCCACCTGGCTTGGAGGGCTGTGGTCCCTGCGCTCTGGGATCCAGACGCGGGCTAGGTCGGCCGGTGTCCCGGCTCTGTGCTTAACAGAAGTGCACTTTGCACCCGGTCGGTGCCAGGGCTGAAAATTGCGCTGGGAAGAAGCGAGCTGCCGATACTGAGCTGGAAGATGGAGAGCAGTAGGGCGTGGGGTGGGAGTGGTGAGCCGGGCGTTTGCTGAAACGCGGCGCAGCGGGACGCAACTCTTGAGTTCGGAAAGCCGAGGGAAAAGTGCGCCAGGCAGAGGCAAAAGGGGCAGCAAAGTGCCGGAGTTAGGAGCTCGCCGTACTGCGGAACAGTCGGTAAGGCGAAAGAAAGCACAGGCAGAAGGAAAGATGGGATGAGTTTTGGGAGGACTTGGAGTTTTTCTTTGTATGCAATACGAAACCTCATATTTTCAGGTATAGAAAACATTTGAGTGTTTGTAAACGGTGATCGTGACAGACCCTGGTTTTCCTTAGAAAGTAATTTGGAGGATCAGAAGAGATTCTTGATGGCTTGCACTAGAGTGGCGGTAGTGGAGACATACTGGAAAAAGTTACTTATTGAGGTGATTTTGTGAAAAGTTACTGATGAATTAAGTTTGATGTATAAAGGAGAGGAAAATGCCAAGATTAATAATTGAGGTGTCTTGCTTGAGCTGTGAAGTAAATGATGCGCCGCTGTCTGATGTGGGGAAGAATTGGGAGGAGAACAGATGGATATTGTCCCCAGATCTTTCAGTGGGAAAGAGTGACTTGTTAAACATAGGAAGTTACAAGGTGCTGGTTAGTTGTGTAGTCAAGGGTGTTAGGGATTCACAGGTCTGGAACCCAAGGGAAAGTTTTTAATGGAGAAGTAACTTGGGGGTCCTCAGCATAGGAAGCCAGGGTCCTAGATGAGGATGGCAAGGGAGATGTGTAGCGAGAAGGGAAGTTCCCTAGGACGAAATCCTTAAGGACTGCCGACACGTAGAGGTTGCACGTTGAATGTTTGCTACTTTCTAATCAGGTTGCTGCCCCTGCTGAGCACAATGGAAGACCATTCATAGGATCAAAAGCACAGTGAGTGATTATTTTTTAAGAAACTCATTACAGAATATACATTGCCATTAAACCCCATTAATATGCACCCTATCACTTCAAGCACATGTTCTTGCCACTTTCTGAAGTAATTCTGGAACTGTAGTTTTACACTGTTGTGGCTGCTTTGGTGTCCTAGATTAAAGAATGTTTCTTTCTCACAGTCAGTTTGATTTGGGGAAAGAACCCTAAATCACAATTCTGGGTCTGGTGGATAGTGTGGTTGAGGACACACTATAGTTTTTCCAATCCTGCATGCTGCAGGGGCATGGTGCAGCATTCACCACATTTTTGATCATGCCTTGTAAAGACATGAAAGAAAACTTTCACAACTAGTGGCAAAAATGATGACACGAATGTGGCTCAGGTGAGGGACAGGATCTTGAAGGGCATTCTCAGCAATATTGTCCTTTAGTGTAACTTTTAAAAACTTAAAATTCATTGTGTATTTTGGTCATACTATGTATATCCCTCCATGTCTGGGAAGCCTTTGCTATTTCCCTTCTTAAGGTAGCGTCCAGCTCTCAGCCAGTTCCCTTGACATTTTGTGTATTTTTTTTTTCATAACACTTAATTTCACTATTTTAATACTTTGCATAGATCATAGCTTGAATTTTTTCCACATTTTTTAAATCTGGTATTTTGCTGGCACATAATTATAGGTATTCAGCAAATTTTTCATAGAGAGCCATCTGTGAACCTTAAGCCTACAGTGTTTAGTTTTGAAAAGTTCAAAGTCTGGCATTGGAATAACAAAGAAAATAACATGGGAAAGAGGAGAAGACACATGGAAGAGAAATGACAAGAAAATGTCGCTTAAGCTGAGGTTAAAGGATGGATATGAATTCTGTAGATGAAATTGGGATCCGTTTTGTTTTTTAAGTTTGGGACCTGAAAACAAATAGGGGAGGAAGTTTGGCTTCTGTGTGGTGTTTATGCGTTGGCTGAATTAGGACCAAATTTTGGATGGCTATGTGTGCCAGTCTGCGTTTCACCTTGCCTTCTATACCCAATGGGAGAGTTCACGCAATTGGAACATGCAGATGTTACAAGGATATGGATAAGCAGGTGGAAAAGATGGGCCAGATCTCTACAGAATTCTCAGTAAAGAAGAGGGAAGGAAAGAAGTAGAAAATCCATACACTGTAAGAATCCCTGCAGGCCACAGCATCTGCCAGAGTTGGCTAAAATTAGCGGGCAAGTGTTACGAGGCACAGAGTGGAGGTCACGGCAGTGTCCTCCTAATGTGATGCCCTGAGGATTTGATTGTCCTTCAGGGAAATACCCTCAACCTTAGTCGTGTGGAAGAGTCAGCCAAATCCAAAAGCACAGGAGACCGGTCCGCTCAGTGCAGTGCATCCTGGAACCAAGTGGGTGAATCTGGGGAACCTGCTAAAATCCAAATCCAAGTTTTGTGAATGTTAGTTTCTTTTTTTTTTTTTCCGCGGGACCAGGGTTCAAACTCACGACCTTGCACTTGCCAGGCAGGCACTTCTTAGTTTGTATCACAATACGTTGTTAGCAGTGGGGAAGCTGGGTAAGGGCCGAAAGGTGTTTTGTACATCCTTTCAAAGCTTCTGTAAAACTAAATTCATTTCAAAACAACATTTAAATATACAGAGAAAACATGTCAATAAATGGGTTATTACTAAAAGATGGTTCAGCTAGGTTAAAGAAATCTTACAAGCTTTTTAGCATTTATTTGGAAGTCTGTAGTTAACATTAGTAAGTTGAGAAATCTGAAGTGCCTCTCCTTGTTGGTTGACCATTGTCTTTTACTGTCTCCCAAATAAATTTCAACCCAGAATGTTTCTCCTTTCCCTTCTTTCCCTCATCCCCAGTACTAAAGGGTGAATCCAGAGGTTTAATGTGTGCTAGGCCAGTAGTACGTCACTGAGCTGTTTCTCTAGCCCTCTTTTTTAAAAAAAAATGTTTTTTGAGAGTCTGCTAAAGTTGTCCTGGCTGCTGTCTTCCCAAGTAGCTGAAATTATATACGTGTATCGCCACACCTGTCCTTTTTCTAACATCTTTTATTTTCATTATTCTCAGAAATTACTTCTGGAATTGAAAAAAATCTTAATGTAAAAGTGCGTTCTAAAGATACTGTCTAGGAACTCTTCTAACACCTATTCCTTAAAGTTACCTTTAGAAATGAAATTAACAAGGGTGGGCCAAATAGCTCAGCGGATTAAAGCTGCTGCTTAGGTAGAGGCCCCATCTCAAGGCTTGCTGTGCCATCCCTGGCCCCTGGGGTGTACTGAGACGGAGACTTAGACTGAGATGGGCTTGGCAATGCAGGCTGTAATCCCAGCATGTGGGAGGCTGTAAACAGAATCACTATAGATCTGCGTAGTGAAACCCTTTATACGTTGTAGATCCAGCCCTAAATTTCATTTTAAAAAAGGAAAGGAATGAAATTAACAGCTTTGAAACTGTAGAAATGAGCCTAAAGACTTTTGTCCTTGGCTCTGCTGCTTTTTGCAAGGCCCTGGACAGACAAGGGGTTGTCTGATGTTTTGTGCACTGTGGGGCCTCTCTATACTACAAATAAGCTTTTTCCATTATTTATTATGTTTATTTTTATGTATTTGGTACAGGGTTGGACTCATATAGTGATCCTCCTGTTTTCAGCTTCCCCAGCTCTGGAAGTACAGACCTATGTGCTCCAGGGTTGGGGATCAAACCCTGGTCCCTGCCCTTGCCTAAGCAGGTACTTAGTCCACTAAGCTGTCTCACTGGCCCTACAAATAAGCTTTTAGGTAGATTTCTGTAATAAGATATTCCAACATGATTTATTTTGGAATTCACTGCAAGTTACTTGGTGCTTCTTTTTATACAGATTAAACACTGGATAAACTTTCATTTTAGTTATATTGGGTTATGTAGGGATCTTTCATATAATCCTTTGTTCCAGTGAGTTTGAATGGATGGTAAGTATAGCCTGTTGTTTGTTCCTGACTTTTTAGGGTGGAGACCCAGAAATCAAATGTTAATACTGACAGTTACTGATCACCATATCTTGAGATACAAAATACAACCATGGATGCCTATACTTAATAGTTTGTCAGTACCGTACTAAAGTATTGCCTCCTGATGTATCGCATGCTAGCCAGGCTGTGCATGTGCTCTTTGTTTTTGTGTTGGAGTTTTTCACTTCACAGTTCTCGAGTCCCACAGCACATAATTGCTCGAACCTATCTGATACCATGTTGTACAGGGCGCTGTGTCCTGCATCTGAACGCAAGGACTAAATGTGGTAGTGGTCCCTGCATGCCTCTTACTTCATGAGGAGCAATTCAGTGATCCTTTTGGGTTTCTTTTTTTGTTTTCCAGAGTTGCTATGATGGAAGTCAAAGGGGAAAAAAGGCTCACAGGAAGAAGCATAAAGGCTTCACAAGAAAAAAGCAAATTTCAGAAAAACAGTGGTAAGATAGACATGCAAAAACACGCTCCCCACTGGTAGCTTTCACCATTATAATTATGGGGCGAGAGGGAATTAGCAGATCCCAGTCTGCATTCAAGGGTTAGGATTAGGATTAGATAGCAGGAAGAAATAGATGCTACTATTTCTGAGCTAGCTTGTTTCTCATGGAAGTTGGACCTAAGAAATTGTTAGAATGAACCAGATATAGTGGCATGTGCTCGAAATCTCATGGACTCTGAGGCTGAGGCAGGAGCATTTCAAGTTGGAGGCCAGTCTGGCTAGTTTGGTAAGACTTTATTTTCAAATAAAATAAAAAAGGCTATAGAAAGAATGCAAAGAAAAGAAAGAGAAAGGGAGTTAAATGGCCAGAACTGAGGAATGAAGGAATGCTGCACTTGCTAAAGATGCCTTAGCTCAGACATTGTTTTTGCCAAATGTTCTCATACTCATCCATTATATGGTCGTGTTTGGTGAATTGGTACCAGCTTATTTTTCATGATTTTTGAATCATGATGTCTTCAGTATCCATCAGGTGTCAGTATTGTGAAATAGGAAAGTCAAGGACTGTATAAATAACTGATGTTTCCTAAGTTATTTTTTTCTGTGTTAAGGCCTCGTTGCGGTTTGCATTTCATTTGTTAGATGCTTGCTTTGCAAACTTCGTTGAACAAAGGTTTCTATTAAATAAATATAGGCTTTAACATTTTTTCTGAAAACTAGAAACTTTGAGAAATTAGCATTTTTATTTTAGAGTGTTCCTTTTGTTCTGAGATTGTGACTGCACCATTGAAAATTATATGTAGAAACTAATGATATGATGGATGATATGTTTACATAGGTGTGTAAATACTTTACTAAATCATTTCTTCCATACACTTTAAAAAACAGAAATATCCTCAACTAAAAGTTGTCTGGAAGTACTAGAGTTCTGGGTCATTTTTATTATCTACTTCTCTGCATTCTTGGTTTTATATCATGAAACTATATTTTATAATGTGAGAATTTTTATGTAAGTGTAAATTTGAAAGTAAAATGAAGTATGCTCTGTAAGATACCTTCCATTATATGACAAGGATCTAGGCCCAGAATCATTGAACTAATAATTATTTATTGTCACTAGATTCCAGTTCTTCAAAGACATTTCCTAAGAAAGTTATTAGGGAGAGGGGACCTAAGGTTACATCTAAGAAGTTTGAGAAAAGTACCGCAAAACTTGGGAAGAAGGGTGTGAAACAATTCAAGAATAAGCAACAAGGGGACAAAGGACTGAAGAGCAAATTCCAGCAAACAAATAAATTCAACAAGAAGAGAAAATTCCAACCAGATGGTAAAAGTGATGGTGAGCACTGATTTTTAGCACCTGCTTTGTGGAGACCTTTTCTGCTTGACTTAGTGACAACGCTGGGCTGTGGGTGTGCACCAGAGACCTCCCCAGCCTGCTCCTTGATGGGAGGCATGTTGTGATGGCAGGAGAGAAAGGCAGATGGGCCTCAAAAGTAGAGCATCTTTCCTTGTCAAAATGTGTCTCCAGTGTTTAGAGCACTTCAACCAAAGTTAGAGTTAAGCTAAATGATAACAGCTTTCTATGACAAAGCCTCAATACAACATTCTTTCTGTAGGCTAAAATGTAATTCACTGATTCATTCATTGAACAGATGTTTGGGTTATTTTGTTCATCATGATAGTATATAGAGCATATATATATCAGTTAATCATGGAATATGGCCCTAGAAAACCAGCATGTTCTGTAGATGAAAGATGCCTTAATGGACAAGAGATTTGTAGGAACCTCCACAGAGATTAGACCAGCGCAGTGTATTCAGCCCACTGGATGGCTCTGATCCAGTAGCAATTCAGGGGAAGATGGAGTGCACACATAACAGATTTGATTTTAATTGCTTCAGGACAAGTGGCTGATCAGTTGGAAGTGGTAACAAGGTCTTGTCTTTGAGACAAACTACCAATCTCTTAATTGCAGTGTTCAAAGGATCCAAGTCCTTTGCTGGTTTCAAATAAGCGATGTTTAGGTTAAATGTATTGAAACAAACCTCTCTCCCATCATGAATGTTTTTCTGGTGTCTTGCTCTTTCTCTAATGCTGTCCTTCATGCCAGCTGAGACCATAGCTATGCGACCTTCTTACCCAGGGCCTGAGCCCTGGACCTAGTTCTTCACTAAACCTGAAAGTTGCTTGTAAGGTGGCTAGCACCCTTTTCCCACTCCTCCTGCGTTCTCTTACTTTGTCCTTTCTCTTCGTCTTTCCCACCCCTAGTAGTGTCTCTTCCAGCTTTTTCTTCACCTCTATCCTGGCTGGTCTCAGTTTTTATATCTTCCTTTGCCTACTGGAGGTTTTTGTTTTGTTTTGTTTTGTTTTTTAAACACCGGCATATGAAGCACATTCTCATTCTAGCATCGAGGTCTGTTCATACTATGGCTCTGGTTTCCTTTTGTACAGAGGTTACCTTCCTGATGTCCTCAAATGAAGCTCTCAATTTTATTCTGTTTTATTTTTATATGAACAGCAAGAAATAGATACTAGACATATACAAAATTGACATATTTACTGCAATATGAAGGTTGCCAGGTTGTGTAATTAACTCTGGATCAGTTTCTATTCTCTGCTATGTAGTATGTCATACCCTACTATTAATATAGTAAGGCTCTCCTCTATTGCCTGTATTCCTGTGTATTGCCAGGCAGGATATAAGAAAGAATAAGTGAGTAGTTAACTATGTTGTGTTGTACTACTGTGTTGTGTATAGCTGTTAATGTTGTGCTGTTGAGGAACACTTCAGGTCACTTGAAAATGCTGACAATATGATGTCAAATGAACATAGTAAGGTTCTTAATTTTTAAAGATTAATAAAGGTGTGTGGGGGAAAAGAGCGAGAAGATAGATAGTTCTATGTAGGTTTCAGTATTAAGGGAGATTTTACTGTTGCATTTTCCCATTTATTAAAATAAGTGTATTTTATAATGAGAAAAGCAGAGATACTTACAAATACTAATTTCCAAAGAATTTCTGTAGGATATTTAGTAGGTAATACCCACCATAGAAGTTGTTCTTAGTTTGGCCTCGTTAGGTTTTTGGACTAATTGGTAAGATACTCAGCTTTCAAAGACATAACAACAGTAAGGAACACTTAGCAGGTTTGATTGTGCATTGTCGTGTGTAAAAGGCATCAGTCTGCCCTGCTTGTGTGGCCTTGACAGCCCTGTGCCCCTGTTTTCCCAACCGTTTTTGCCTGCCTCAGTATCCTGTTAAGAATTATTGAAAAGCAGCTACATGAATGATTGCATTTTACCTAATGTGAAATGTATGAACTGCTCAGAAAATGCAGCAAAGCATAACTCCATAAAAGATATTTTCCCCATTTTGACTTCTGTCACTTCCATGAGCATTGGTCCTGATTAGTGATTGCTCTTGATATTTAATTGCTAGTGTTTGTGTACAGCAGTCTGAATGTTAATGTGACTGAAACTCATTTCTGTAATAACTAGAATCAGCATCCAAGAAACCAAAATGGGATGACTTCAAAAAGAAGAAGAAAGAACTAAAGCAGAGCAGGCAGCTCAGTGACAAAACCAACTATGACATTGTTGTTCGAGCAAAACAGATTTGGGAGATCTTAAGAAGGTAATGCTGTTAGTGGCATTGGTGTTGGTTGCCTTGAGACAGTAGAACTGTAACCGTGCCCCTAGTAAATAGATGCTCTAAAACGAATGACATCACTCTTGAGCTGGGAGGGAGTGTGTCTGACCTCCTTGCAGAAGTGTCAGTGTTTAGATGTCTGCCTGTTGCTGAACTGTGTGGACTCATTAGGATCATGTCAGATCTATTTATGGAAATGCAGGAGGATCAAAATGGATGTGACAGCCTTTTTGAGAGGTTTCTGAGAAAATGAAGAACAATTTTATCTCTGATAGGTTTTGAGGTACTTAAGTATTTGGTATCTTTGACTTGTTTCATTATTTTCTTTTCCTCTGATGTTCTGGCTGTTAAGATTTAGATTGATGCATAAAATTATGCCTTCTGAGATGGGTTTCTGCCTCTGAGAAAATTACTTTTGTCTGACTGCTCTGCAATAGTAATTTTAATGTCAGAGGTTTTCTGCCTTTGGAAAGAAAATCATGCTGAACTCGGTGAACATATATTGGTACAGCGTTTAGTTTTGTATGTTTAAAATAACTACTGAAGTTGTGTTTCCTCCCTCTTCTCATATAGAAAGGATTGTGACAAAGATAAACGAGTGAAGTTGATGAGTGATTTGCAGAAGCTGATTCAAGGGAAAATTAAAACTGTAAGTAGAGCAAGCCTGTTCTTCAGTGCAGTCTTAGATAGCAGAAGTTGCCTCCCTCTTTTCAGGGAAGGGTAGTTGGCTGTGCATGACAAGGGACCGTGCCATTGTTTCTAGTTAGATGGCTAGAAGTTTCATTGTCTTTCATAACACTGACAATATAGTTTGCAGAGTTCATACATCGAATATTGGATCCAGAAGGGTTTTAGATTTTTGCTTTTTCATATTCTATCGATCGATTGATCAATAGGTAATTTTTAAAAAACTATCGAGTATAGGGCCCAAGTTTAAACTCAAGATTACACTATGTTTCATAGACACTTTCCATATGTAGCCTAGTGGTAATCTTGTATTACCATTTCACAATCTTTTTTTTTCTTCCATGTTTGTGTTTCATATTATAGGTTCTCACCACACAGCTCAGACACAGTGATCCTCCTGTTTTCCACCTCCCCAGCACTGGGATTGTAGGCATGCACCACAATACCCAAACTCCTTAGTTGGCTGAGAGCACCCCAGGGGTGGGGCTAGTGTAGCATGTGTGGCATGTGTGGCCAGAGATGAAACCCCAGTCCCTGTGCTTGCCAAAGCAGGCAGTTGGCCTGATGGGCTCCCATGCTGGTCTTTACATAGTCTTTTTAATGTGGAAGATTTTTGTTCTGTTCTGCACTGGTGTGCTGAGGGTCATGTGGTTGTGCTCCTGGCCCTCCTTCAGCCCTGGCCTGCTTTACCTGCGTTTTAACTGTGATTCTCTTCCTGGCACATGAGGTTAGGCAGAGCGTCTTCCCCTTGTAGCATCATGTTGGCCTGTGGAAAGTTTGGAATTTTAGAGTATTCTTAATTTTCCCATTGGGGATGCTCACTCTGGGTGGACCCTGTTGGGGCTTGCTATTGGAAATTTGTCAGATGACCAGAATAAGTCAGTATTTTCTTAAAAGTTATCTTGAGAAATTTATGAGTTCAAACTCAAGCTTGAATTTCTCATTTTGAACTCAGTAATTATTGCCCTTTTTATTCTTGTTTTACAAATATAGTGGAAAGGTCTTCAAAAAGGAATGGATTTGAGAAACTTAATCCATTGGCTGTTTCTTGTGCTTTTGGATAAATACACAGTAACTTTTTACTTGTAACAGTCGGGTCATTTAGGGACCCTGGAGGGGCAGTCTTTGCCAGACTGTGTTTGTCTAACTGGATGTTATGTTACAGTTGGAAAAAATGTGCTGAGATAGTCCTCTATAAATTCCGCAGGTGTGGGGCCGGCAGGATGGCTCAGTGGTCTAAAGCGCCTGCTTGGGAAAGCTTAGGTGGCTGCAGGGACTGAGGTTCGATCTCTGGCACCACATGCTGTGCCAGCCCTGCCCTTGGGGTAGGCTGAACCGGCCATAAAAATAAATAAACAAAAGTTCTGAAACAAGAAAAAATAAAATAAAATAAATTGCGCAGGTGTGTTGAGTTTAGAAAAGCCCGTCAGGGACTGGGGAGATAGCTCATTGCTCTCCTGTGTGGATCCTTGCTGTGGGCCATGCATTATCTCACTCAAGCAATGTTGTTATCCTTTTCTTCCTACATTTGGTACATCCAGGACTCAGAACAGTTAAGTTTATTCCTCAGTCACACTTAGCAAGTTCATTGACTTCAGTAGAATAAGTGCTTGCTTGGCAAGAACAGGATCCTGAGTTCAATCCCTGGTACCAAAAAAAGGGAAGGGAGGGAGGGAGGGGGAGGCGGAAGGAAGGAAGGAAGGAAGGAAGGAAGGAAAAGCCCTTCAGCCCAAAAAATAGTCTGTTACGCTCAGTTTATAAATACTTCACACAAAATCTTTTGTTAAGGCAGGCATGGAGCATGGTAGAACATACCTGTAATCTCAGTGTTAGGGAGGCTGAGACAGGAGGATTACTGTGAGTTTGAGGCCAGCCTGGGCTACATAGTGAGACCCTGTCTCAATAAAAAGTCTTTAGTCAATGTTTGCTGAACTATTGTAGTATGACCATGGGCTTAGGAATTTGTCCTGTGTTGAGATTCCTTATCTGCTGATTAAGTCATGTGAACCTTTAGATAGCCTGTGCTGATCCTTGCTGTGGGCCGTGTGGTAGCTCATTCAAGTAATGTTATCCTTTTGGTATATTTGGTACATTCAGGACTCAGAACAGTTAAGTTTATTGCTTAGTCGTACTTAGAGAGTTTATTGACTTCTTACAACCTTACTCTTGTCATCTATAAAATGGTCAGTCTTACAGTTGCTTTAAGATGCAAATAAAATAATTTCTGAAACTTAAACATATATATCATAAGTAGCCTGACTTGTTAGAAACATCTGTACAATATGGTATGTTAAATGCAGAGTAAAAATTTGCACTTAAAAATCAGAAATGTGTAACTTTGTAGGCATGACTTCACTTTCTGGGTTTTTGGGATTGAAAAATGTGAAACAGAGAGTAAATAACGAACAGATTTGCAGTCTGCTGCTGCTGTACCACAGTAAAAACAGTGTTACGTGGCTGTTCATTTATGGATGTAGCTGTAGAACAGATGTGTCCAGCTGGTGATCTATCTGTCTATCTATCTATCTATCTTTCTTCCTTCCTTCCTTCCTTCCTTCCTTTCTTTCTTTCTTTCTCCCCTTGTCTTTTTTTGGCTGACTCAGCCCTCCAAAGGGTGAAGCTTGTGTGGCGCCTGGTTCCAGGGACTGCACAGTGGTTTCCTGTGTCTGACTAAGTTTGTCTAAGCAGGCATTTTGGACTGCTGAGCTATCTTGCTGGCCCTGCCTTTTTAGTGTTTTAGCACCTATGTACATTAACTAAGTTATTATTTTCTGTGTGGCCCAAGACCATTTTCACTCAGAGAAGTTAGAGCACAAAAGAGTGGGCTACAGGTTGGGTGTGCCTGCTGCTGAGGATTGGTCAGAGTGCCCCTCGGTAAGGATGTGAGAGGGAGGGGATCAGAGAGTCAGATTTGAAATGCAACAGTTCTTCTGTATGTGCATGTGCATGCAGGGATTGTTATGAAAATGTGAGAAGTGGATGATTAATTTGTGAGGTAATTGTCAACTTGCGTGTATGCAGTTGTATTTGTTATTGTAGCAAGACTTTCGGATCTGTGCCTTTGCTTCCATACCGAAGATTCATGGATCATTTACGTAAGAACTGTGGATCAGTAGACTTTTAAAGCTGGATCAGTCTCCAGTGAGGGAACATGTCTTCAGTAGAGATGAGAACTAGTGGACATCCTTATATGATTTTGGTTTGGTTTCATTTTAATTACGAGAGGAATATTGCAAAATGGTTAAATCTCTGCTCAGTTTTATTAATAACTATTCCTGTCAACTGTGAGAAGCAGTGAAACCAGAAAACGATGTTCTATATAATTAGTTTTTCTCCTCCTGAGTAGTCTTAAGTGTGCTGTTGTCTATGAATACCTTACTTTTTTCCTACCAGGGAATGTACTAAGAGAAATGTCACTTTTCAGAGAGAATTAGTCTCAAGGCTCAAACCGTCTTTCCTACAGATTGCATTCGCGCATGATTCCACTCGTGTGATCCAGTGCTATATTCAGTATGGTAATGAAGAACAGAGAAAACAGGCTTTTGAAGAATTGCGAGGTATTTGTTATACATTGTGGATGGTGATCATTTGTAGTGAGCCACTTGTTTTCTCTGGGAATACCCCAAACTGCCCTGGGAAATGGTTCTGTTGAGGTATCCTTTGTAGACTCTTTATTTGTTCTTGGCCTAGAAAAGTTATTTGCTTTCCTAAAATTGTCCTTTTTTAGTTCGTTCTTTTGTTCCCTTCTGGAGAACTGAAATGAAGGTACTGAATCATTATGATGTATCTTCTCTTTCAGAAGATTTGGTTGAATTAAGTAAAGCTAAATACTCCAGAAATATTGTTAAGAAATTTCTCATGTACGGGTAAGTTGTATTATTTATAAAGTATATTTTGTCTTATTATTTTTAATTTTAGTATACTCAAGTGCTGCTTAAACAGTCTGGTCTGCTGAGTATGGTGGTAAACATCTGTAATCCCAGCTACTTAGGAGGGTGAAGCAGAAAGATCATAAGTTGGAAGCCAGCCTGGCAACTTAGGCCCTATCTCAGAATAAAAAGAGCTGGGACATAGGTCTAGCCTGGTGCATTTGCCTAGCATGTGTAAGGCCTTATCTGCTCCTTGCACCACATGTACACATGTGCATGCACACGTACACAGACACAAACAAACACTCTAAAGGTTCATGATCTTGCTAATTGCCTACTGCTGGTACTTTTAATATTTCTAGGGCCTATCACTATGAAAACAATTATTGAAATCAATCTGAAATTATGGAATTGTCTTTACTGTTGTTAGGGCCTATTTGTGTATTTTGAAGTTGGAGAAAGAGAGGGAATAGTGGTAGTTTTATTCATATTTTCCTGCCTCCTTGATTTTTACCATCGTTCCCTTTACTGTCGTTGTTGAGCTACATAGTTAAATAAGAACTGACGGGGCAGTTTCTGTGCTCTGGTCCCAGCTCTCGAGACATCTGAGTTTATTTAATCCTCAGAGCAACCTCACTCCTGTCTAAATGAAGAGTGAAACACAGATGGGTTAACGCTCCTGCTCCAGATATGTTGAGCCAGGTTTCAGACCCAGGCTGATTGCCTGGATCCCAGGAAGCTTCGAGATGGGGGTGCTGTGGGAGTCCTACTCATTAGCTTTTCTCTTTACGGGACTCCACACGTGCGTGTACGTGCACCTGCCTGCACACATTTGCTGAGTTAGTCTTTGAAGAAATAAATTAGGATATGTTGTCCCCCAGCTTACTATCATTTATGTTTTCCATGACTGTGTTGAGTTTAGAAGTAAGCCACAGATTGCAGAGATAATCAGAAGTTTTAAAGGCCATGTAAGGAAGATGTTGCGGCACGCGGAAGCCTCAGCCATCGTGGAATACGCCTATAATGACAAGGCCATTCTGGAGCAGAGGAACATGCTGACCGAGGAGCTCTATGGGAACACGTTTCAGCTCTACAAGGTGGGCACTGCTTGTGCGCGCAGGCCCCTCCTGACTGGCTTTGTAGATTTTTTTTTTTTTTCAGTCTGGCTCTTCATATGTAGTTGACTCTGTATCCATGGGCTCCACATCTGAGAAGTCAACCCCAAGTTGAAAACACTTGAAAAAAATTACATTTGTATTCGACGTGTGTAGAATTTTTCTTTTTAAACAAGTATGACCATATTTCAATACCATGTACGTTGTATTAAGTGTTACAAGTAGAGATGGTTTAAGTTATTTGGGAGTTAGGCGGGGCCTGTAATCCCAGCATTCAGGAGGTTGAGGTAGGAGGATCACTCCAAGTTTGAGGCCAGTATGAACAAAATAAAGAATGCAGAGCCAGGCTGAGCTACAGAGAGATCCTGTCTCAAACCTCCCTCTCTCCAAAAGAAAAAGTATATGGGAGGATATGCGCGGGTTGGGTATGAGTACCATCTTATGTGAGGGACTTCAGTATTGCGTGTACACTGCTCTCAGAACCAGTACTCTGGATAGCAGGCTGATGGTACATTGGCAGACAGGCCAAGGAATATGGGATAACGTTGGTCTATGACTATAAATATAGTAGATCTTGAGTTCTGTAAACACGGGGGATCTTAAATTTATTGTAAACTTAAAGTGAATGTAGTTACTTCTCTGTGTTCTCAACAAATGAGGTTTGTTTTTGTTATTTTTATTACAGTCTACAGAATGCCCGACTCTGGAGAAGGTGTTAGAAGTCCAGCCCGAAAAATTAGAGCTTATTATGGATGAAATGAAACAGATTCTAACTCCAATGGCTCAAAAGTGAGAATGTGTTTGTTTTCCTTAACACATTGAAAGAGATATTTGAAAAAAGTTCTATACAACCGTTGCCCAGCAGAGGTGGCAATTTTTTCCTGAGTATTTATCTGCTCTAAATAAGACTATAAAAATCATGTTTTGAAATCATTCTTGGGACAAAAACATACTTTTCTGCTAACCTACCCTATAAAAAGATAGCTGATAGTAGGAAGTTTGTAAAGTACTTACATGGAGGCTTGGGAACTTTAGCGAAACAATTCTTTCCCAGATAATATGTCACATGGAACTCTTCTGTGTTCAGTAGTTTTACAAATGTAATCTGTTCCCTCAATTGCATCATGAACCTCAGCAGCCTGTGCCTGTGGCCTTCTCGGCACTGGTTCTGTACTGCTGTGGAGCAGTGGGCACTGTGTGACGGGAAGATGTGACATCTTTGCCTTTGGTGCCTACACAGGAGCCTCCGGTGTATGACCAAGGGTTTTCCCAGGGGGTCTGCATCAAGTGGAGGTTGTGGCTACTGTTTGTGCTGTTTGGTTTCTCCTAAGATTACATTATGAAACTACTGCATTTTGAAGGATGCTTGACAAAAAAAAACATAAAAAGTAGCTCTATAAGTGGGTTTCTAGTCATGACTTCAGTGCTGGAGGAAAAACAAGAATGTGTTTAAGAAGGTGGCGTGTGTTTTGGTGGCTTTGCCTCTGCTGAGTAGGAAAACTAGGATTTTGTACTGGGCTTTGTGGGTGCCATTAAATCAATTTTAAGGGTTTGATCTAAACATTTTTTAAAAAAATAGTAGTATTGCTGAAAGATACAGTCAATATTAGGACAACTTGTGTTCAGTGAAGCCGTTTTATTTATTGAGATCATTTTAGAATAACCAATGTTACCTGTGTCTGCACGATTCTTTTGCTAGGTCTCATTTGTTTCTCTTTCTTGTTTGTTTTAGGGAAGCTGTGATTAAGCACTCATTAGTCCATAAAGTGTTCTTGGACTTTTTTACCTATGCAACCCCAAAACTCAGATCAGTAAGTTTATGGTTTTGTTTTTAACCCAAGTGTAAAGGGAAAGCCATGTAGAAATTTGAAACACTGGTTTATTGTATCTAATCTTGAAAATTTTACAGTTTTCTTATTTATAAGTAATGCACTAAACTTTTATTGAACAAGTCTGCTAATGCCATCTCAGTTTTTTCCAGAAAGCAGTAGAATTGACGATAGCTTTATTACTATCACTAAATCTTTATATATTTTAATTGTGAAACAGAATATCCTCTACTCAGTCTAATTTGCAAGTTAACTGATGTTAGAAGAATATTCAGCATTTCCATTGTAAATGAACTGCTAATAGAAGGGAACAGTCAGGCTGATGTCTGTGGGTTAGGGGAGTGTGCTTAATGTAAAACTGAATGGCCCCCAGAAGCCTGGGTCTTTCATGATTGAGGGAGCAGGAGCAGAGTGAAGGGAAACTTCAGGTCAGTGAGAGAAGACAAAGTGAGAATTGATTATCGAGTTCCCTGCTCCATCCTACATGGAGGCCATTGTCCCTTTGTCCCCACCTTCTCATCCAGGGAACAACTAAAATAACCAGTCTAATTTCTTCCAACAAAATGCCAGATTCAACTTTTGTGGAAATTTTAACTCTGAAATTTAGCATCCAGAATAGTT
This sequence comes from Myocastor coypus, assembly GCA_004027025.1. Taxonomy (NCBI): domain Eukaryota; kingdom Metazoa; phylum Chordata; class Mammalia; order Rodentia; family Myocastoridae; genus Myocastor; species Myocastor coypus. Next base: position 50,763 of record PVJA010003557.1, on the reverse strand, counting down.
TCTCAGCAGTAGGCACCCATTTAAACTGCTGGTATAATCATCACAGCAGTGTCAAATCTTCTGGAGATTTCTATTTTCCACAGAGTGTACAATCTTACAGTGCTAGATGTCCTGAGGTGCAGGACTCTGTTCCGATTGATGGAGTGATTATTTGAGTATATTTAGTGGTGACAAGTATTTATACTTTTAGTGTTGAATGTATGTTAGCAATAGCAAAAAGTCATTTGTAACTCAATGTAAATTAATGAGACAAGTTGTCTTTTTTTTTTTTTTTTTTTTTCTGTATTTACGGCAGGGTCTGTAGGATCTCACTACATAGATCAGACTCATAGTGATTCTCCTGTTTTCAGCCTCCCAAGTGCTGGGATTGCAGGCACACTCTACCACACCTAGTCTCAAATTGATAACTGAGCATGTCCTGGGACAGGCTGGGCTGAGACAAGTTATCTTTTTAGGTCCTTGGAGATAGCATATTCAAAAGGGAAATTTTAAACAAGCAAACAGACAAAAGTTAGGACTATTATCATAATTGAAATGTATACATTTCTCTCCAAGTGGCTAGCTTTCAAGAGATCATAAATTTGGGTATGTTAGCTGAAATGTGTGTCCTTGAGAATTACTCTGGAAAAGAAATTGGTTGCAACCTATAGTGGAGCCCAACAGCTAACTGCTAGAACTCATTTTCAACTAGTGTCCTTAGACTTTGAAAGTAGAAATAAAAAATTACATACATTGAAAGTGAAGGCTTAAGAGTAAGCTGCTTTGTAAGAAATTAAGCGATTATTTCACAAAAGCATCATTTAAAGGTGAAGGCCTAGCCTAAATATTAACTCAGAAAATTATTTTTTTAAAAAAAAGTTTCCTAAGTGTATTTATGAGAAAAAAATTAATACAATTTTTGTGAACCAGGGATCAAACTCAGGACCTTGTGCTTGCCCTGCAGACACTTATGCCGCTGAGCTATATCCCTAGCTTAATGTAACTTTTTGAAATAATCCAGTGGTATACTAAGACAGAAAACCTAACTTAGAATGAGTTTGGGTTTGCTTATCACTGCTGCCTCCTAGATTGCTGTTTTTTGAAAAAATCACTTACAATGTATTCTATTACATGTATACCTTACTTCCTTTTAAAAACAGATGTAGGTGAAGGATATTATGTATTAGAAATTGCCTGCCAGCAAAATTTTGCTGCTTCTGGTGGGAAATTGTTTCTAGAAAGAAACTGTACAGAATTAAAAATTAGGTATTTTGTTACCTTTACTCTCTTCTCTTCATTCCATGTCTGACTTCTATAGACAGAAAACAGATACACCAATTCCCTGATGGCCTTTGTTCCCTAGGAACTGATCGAAGCCATCCGTGAGGCAGTGGTGTACCTGGCACACACACATGACGGTGCCCGAGTGGCCATGCACTGCTTATGGCACGGCACACCTAAGGTAAGTGTGGGAGTGAGGGCCGTGCCCGTTCTGCAGGCCAGATTTGTCTGCCATTAGAAGTTTAGCTCCATGTGGTCTTTGCTGTCCTGTGCACAGACATTATCTTCGCGCAGTAGCATCTCAGGCCTTAGAGCATCACCGTATTCTTTAGGCCTGTCACCTCTGCTTGCATAGCAGTAGATTTCACTGAAGAATAGAAAGGGGTCCATCAATACATAAGCCCAATTTTTTATGATTACCTTTTCTTTCTGAAGATTTACTCCCTCGTGGGCTCTTTCACTCCTGCCTGGTTGACTGATCTTATTGAGGGAGGGGAGGAAGCAGAGGTAATGAATAGAGTGCTAAGTACTTTGAGGAAAAAGCTAAAGACCCATGTGCCCCACAGAATTTCAAGATTCCAAGAGAAAACTTACCATTTCCTTGGTCAGTATACACCTGTCTTCAAACTCAAGCTGTGTGTATCGCCGTGTAGTTTCATTCAGCACATCCACATTGGTGCTATCCGTGTGCCTGACTCTGCATTTGTAGACATTTTAGGTCCTACTGTAAAAGGTGGTTTCACTGCTTTCCTTGCAGCTTATGATTTAATGGCTGTGTGCTGAAATGCCTCAAGCATCATCACATACAAGTCTTAGGACTACAGTGCTGTAGCTCTGAGAGGACAGAGTGTATCACAGGTTTTCATTCTGATTGCATTATTATTTTTACTGATGAAAACTATTGATGCATGGTTAAAACTTCCATGCATGCATTTTTAAACTAAGACAGCTTTCATTTATGAAAGTTCATTGAGGTGAATTTTTCTTTTTTTTTTTTTAGTAAATTTATAAAGAGAATAAAGAGTAAAAATGATACAGAATTTCAGAACAAGATTTTAGGAAATTAACAGTAGTTATTGTATTGCATATTGTTATGTTCAAAGTAGTTGCTCAGGTTATCAGATACAGGCATGGAAAATTGATCAAACAATTTATAAGCACTAAGTATTCCTTTCAGTGAATAGAAATCGGTAGTACAATTATCAAGCTAGCTAATATGTGTATGTGTATATATACATACATATTTTTCCTCCTTTTCTCCTTTCTCCCACCCCAGTTGTTCTTTCATTTTCAGCAGTTTCTTTAGCTTTAACAATCTCTATTACATTGTTTGGATCTTATTTGCTCTTTTTAAGGACAGAAAAGTAATTGTGAAAACAATGAAGACCTATATTGAAAAAGTGGCTAATGTAAGTAGAGTGAAAGTATTTCCTTTCATTATTTGTAGTAAATAGAATTCATGTCTGTTACAGAAAATTTAAAAACTAATACAAAATTTTATTACACATTTTTAATGTGTATACCTTTTATATAATTACTTATATAAAATATGGTTCATACAGCGTGTATTTTTTTCTCTGTCTTTTTCCTTTTCCTTTATTTTTTTATTTCTTGCATGGGTAGGAATCAAACCCAGGACCTTTCACTTGCTAGGCAGCACTGTGCCACTGAGCTACATCCCCATCCCTAGGTGTGTGTGTGCGCGCGCGTGCGCACACACTTTCCCCCACTCTTGTCTCTCCCCCCTTCTTCCTCTTTCCTCCTCTCCCTCTCCCCCTCCCTGCCTCCTTCGCCTATCCCTCCCCCTTTTTCCTTCCCTCCTTCTCAATTTAAAGTTATATTTTGTGCTAATTTTCCACTTTTAGTGGATATTTTTGAAGACCTCTTACTTAATAGCTTCTTTTATGAATTTGTCTGATGTTATGTGGTCATGAGAATTCCTGCCCTGGTTGAGAAGAATATGTTAGATTCTAGGTAAATATTGCTAAATTGTGATTCTGAAACCGAATACTAGTTTTTCTTCCAAAAATAAAGCCAATTTATATATTTTTCTTAGGATGAATTTGCAATGTGGTCATCCAGGAGTTAAAATTTCTGGGTCAAACAATATATGCACTTTGTTATATTTTTATAAACATTATTAATCATTGTCCTGAGAAGTTGAACCATTTGATGTTCTCAGCAGCACAAAAGTATGCTGGCTAGTGCCCGAACCTCTGAGACTCATAGCAGACATTTTTGCAGTTGTTTGTAGGACAAGTGGAAAATGTATTTTATTGCCCTAGTTATGTGTTATTGCCCTTAATTATTTCACTTAAAAGTCACCTTTTGTTCTCATTTCCGTCATCAGACTCTTCATATCTTCACCTTTGATTGCTTATTGGTCTTCACATAAGTAGTTTAGGCCTTGTTTATTTTCTTTAGTTTATAATTATAACCGTATCACTAGTAATTTCCTCATTGTTTATAATTAAAAGTTTATATTACCTATCATATTTGTTTGACCCACTCAAATGAGTATTGGCTGTTATAAAAAATCTAAGCACCCTAATTTTAAAAAATTACATAATCCTCATCCAGGATACTAAGAAGAATAAGCTTTAAGCTGTGAAAGTTGTTTTTCATTTTCTTTTTCTTTTCCTTAACATAAAGTATAAGTCATTTAAACTTTCACAGCAATATCTGCATCACAGAAATAATTATATTAAGTGACTGTTGTGAAAGCCTCTGTGTGTGTGTATAAGCACTTCTAAACTTTTTTTTTTGTCTTTTTGAGACAGGGTCTCACTATGCAGTTGAGGCTGGCCTTGAGCTCACTTTTGTAGCCCAGGCTGGTCTCGAACTCACACCAATCCTCCTGCCTCAGCCTCCCAAGTGCTGGGATTACAGGTGTGAGTCACCATGCCTGGCTACACTTCTATACTTTTGTAAAGCAATGATTTTTATCCTATTCTTACATTCATTATATAATTATTTTGTAGTTTTCTGGTTTGTATTTTTACTATTTACGCTTTAATTTTGTAGGGTTACTTTAAGGAAATTGGACAAGATACAGTAAATTCATTTAGATAGTATGCAATGAAAACTAATGTATAGCTGTTTAACCCAGAGATGACTACTATATTATTGTTTTGCCTTTCAGAATGTTCTATGTACATGTATTATGAACATCGTATTTATGCATAATTATGTGAATATATTGTTTGACCCAGGAATTTTAACTGTTACACTTATGTGTTAAGTTTGTGTGGTTTGTGTGTGTGTGTGTGTGTGTGTGTGTGTGTGTGTGTGTGTGCGTGTGATTTGAATATTCCTTCTTTGTACATTTAGTTCTCCTCCTTAATCTTATCACCTGAACTTTCTTGAGTTTGGGTTTCAGTAGCTGTTCATTAACAGGATACTTTAGCAGGTATTAATTCCTAGTTAGCCTTGGGTATTTAATAATGAAGAATGTGTTTTCCTGATTCTTTTTTCATTTTAAATCAGTCTTATCTCTAGAATATGATTAACTTGGTCCTGATAAGAAAGGAAGGTCTACTGAATGGCCCTTATTCATCTTGTTTACATGATGTTGGCTACTTGTCACTGTATAGATAACAGGGTTTTCTGTGCTTCTGTGCTTGGTATAAGAGAGAAAATTAGAAAAAGGAAAAAAAAAAAAAAAAAAAGACTGGGCATGGTGGCACATGCCTATAATCCCAGATCCTGGGAGGCTGTAAGCAGGCGGATCACTATGAGTCGGACGAGTAGTGAGACCTTAAACACCCTCTAGACCCTTCCCTAAAATACAAAAAGAAAGTTTAAGAGAGAGAAAAATCAGATACTTTCTTTGATCTTTTCCGGTTTCTCATTTTTATAGGGCCAATACTCTCATTTGGTTTTGCTGGCAGCATTTGATTGTATTGATGATACTAAGCTTGTGAAGCAGATAATCATATCAGTAAGTAACTCTGACAGAGAATTTAAGTAAAGTAGTACACGAGTTGGGGATGTCTGGATTTGCTGTATAAAAGTTTGCCTGTGCATTTTAGCTATATTTTCTGTTACCTTTTAGTTACCTCAGGTAAGTCATATTTGGGAGGTTGGCTCTATTCTTGTGAAATCATATTGATAACTTTATATTAAGAATGTTTTTAAATTTTAGAACTGGTTAAATTTATGTTGGACACTATTGTGGATTAGGGCAACATGGCATTTTAAACACTCTGAGATAACTAAAAAATGAGCAAAGCCTTGTTTAGAATTGAGCAGAAATCAGTTTGTGTAGTATGATAATCATGAAAGCTTTTGAGAGATTAAAAGTTACTACACCAGTTGAAGTAAATGCTTTTTACATTTCAGCAGCAAGGTCTAGTGATCTAGGGCAATGCCATGGCTGAATATAGGTCATTTATCTTCTAACATGATATTTAGACAAAACTGAGCTTTCCTCTTAAAAAAATAACACCAAGTATTTCTCTCATTGTTCCTTTCCTGAATTTTTTCTCATTTGGTCCTCTTCCCTTCCTTTTGGTACTCAAGTGGTGTTGAGTATGTGCCAGAGATTGCAAGAGTGGGGTAAGAAAAAGAAATTACAGCATTGATAGCATTGACCAAACTTGGAAATGTTTTGAACACTACATCATTTATATAGATACAGTAATTCATTTGAAAATTGACCAACCTTTGTGCTACATGTCTATGAATGGGTCCCTTGGAGAAGTTTAGTTGGCCAATGGTGCTGTCTGGAGAAAAGTCTTTATCAGCTTATGGAAGGAAAGATCTGTTTTAGGTGCCAGCTGTTTTTGAATTTTTCATTCCCTTGCTTTCATTTTAAACTTTGCTTTTGACCATTTTAAGATGTGATGACTTCTTGTGGGGTACGATTGTGGGAAGAAACAAGTTGGCAAGACTTAGGTGTCACAGATTTTGTGACTTTATTACTCTTTTGACTCCAATCAACAATGATCGTTTTTTTATTTATGTGACAGATGTGAAGCCATAGAATTGAATAATAAGTAAAATCGATTCACAAAAATGGAAACAGACTGGGCTATTGAAAGCTTGCTTTTGTTTAATATTTTCATGACAACTGTAATTTGCATAACTGTTTCAAATGGATTTCAAGAGAAACCAAACTTTCTTTATGATTTGCCAAAATTGTCTGTTAAATTAAGCTCCAGAAATTTGTCCTACTTAAAGCTACTGTTGAGAGTTTTCGTTTCTGTTCTTATCAATTGGACTCCCACAGATATTTAGCCTCTAATCCTAATGATTTAAGACACTGTTCCTGAATGGCCTGATTCAGTGGTGTTTTGGCTCTTAACTGACAAATGCTTAAGGGGTTCTGTTTGCCATTACACTATGTAGCTAGTGATAAAAGTCGGGAATGTTAATTGCTCTTGCATTTTTCTCACTCATCCATCACAAAACATGGTACAGTGTACAGTGCTTTTAAAAACTAACCAAGAAAGCCAGGTGTTGCTAAGCTTTTTGTGCAGCATACCTCATCCTCCCTAAACACCAGATTAAAAAACAGCTGAGTCAGCTGCACCTTCTTCAACCTTTCAAAATGGATACAAGTTGCTTCTTACCTACTTTAGTTTCCAAAATAAACTAGTTTCCAAAATAAACTTACTCATAAAGATTGATCCAGTTTGCCCTGAAGTCCTTGGTGTGATGCAGCTGGTTAATAGTAGTGTTCCCTTGGAAGGTGAGAAGTACATTTAGTCATTTTTCCATGGTCAGTACAGTAATGATGCATATTTTAAGATACATCTTTAAAATGTGGGTAACACTCGGCTTCCCACTACCTGGCATAAAGAAGTAAAATCTGAAAAATACAGTTTAAGCTTTTAACATATCTATCCCTAGTCTTCTAAACCCCTGCCTATAGTAATGAATTTGGTATAAATTACTTGTAAGTGCATCCTTATGCAATCACTACATGTAGTCTATGTCCCTGTACATACATGCCTTAGTTACTTTTCTTTCGCTGTTGCAACAAATACCCGAGACACAAACTTAGGGAAGTAAAGGTTTATTTAGCTCACAGTTATTTGGAGGTTTCATAATTTAAAGCAGCCTGAATTACATAGCAAGACCTCAAGAGTCTATGCCATGATGTCCACGATGATTTGCTCCACAATGATTCGCTCTGTACTTCCAAGAGACCACCTGCAGGGGCAGGGAGCTTGGCCACGCCCCTCAAGCCATGCCCTAGACCTTTGACCCCACCCCTCAAGCCACAAGCTTTCCAGCCCCATGATTTACATGAGGCTTAGAGAGGACAGCTAGATACAAACCATAACAACACATATATTCATATTTAACCATTCTATATAAGTGATATCTGTATGCTTCAACTTGCTGTTTTTGTATGACTTGCTGAGTGAGATTGTCAGAGTTCAGCTGGGCATAGTGGTGCATGCCTGTAATCCCAGCACTTGGGAGGCTGGGGAAGGAAGCATCCTTAACAAGTTGAAGACCAACCTGGGCCACAAAGTGAGCTCAAGGCCAGTATTAACTGCATAGGAACCCATGTCTGAAGGGGGTTGGGGGGACGACACATCAGAGGTCAGCAAGCTTTTAAAAAAAACAAAAAAAAACCTTTATCTTCTTTTTCATTCTCTTTTTTCTTTTCCTTCCTTCCTTCCTTCCTTCCTTGATACAGGGTCTCACTACTCAATTCATACTCAGTAATCCTCCTGTTTTAGCCTCCCTAGCGCTAGGATTACAGGTGTGCACCACCAAGCCTGGTTTGGTTCTGGGGCCTGCACAACATGCAGTAGTACCAGGGATTGGACCTGGGTCCTTGCACTTGCCATGCAAGTGCTTAGACCGCTGAGTTACTCCCCAGCCTGTCAGCAAGCTATGTTTTGTAAAGAGCCAGATGATTATTTTAAGTTTTTAGGCCATTTATGGTCTATGTTGCATAATGCTATTTTTCTGTTTCTGCTGTTTAGCACCTCTTTAAAATGTATCATTCTTAGCTTGCAGGGTGTACAGAAATAGAGCATAGGATGGATTTGGCCTATGAAGTACAATTTGTCCACCTTTGTCCTAAGTCATTTATTTTTCAATATAAAGTATTTACTTTGTTAATATGTTATAATTTTTTAAATATTTGTATTAGCAATTTTTGCTACTCCAAATAATTCTGTGAATAATAATTATACTTTTTTATGCGTACAGTAAATTTTTTCTAAGACATTCACTTAGCAAAATTGCTTGGTTGCCACAAATATTGCATGTTGAGAGGCGTGCGTCTCTTTTACCTCCTTTTTTTTTTTTTGGTCCTAGGACTCAAACTCAGGCCCTTGCACTTGCCAGGCAGGGACTGTGCTTCTGAGCTATATAGCAGACCCTTTGTCTGTTTTCCTTGTCCACCACTCTAAAACTTACTGTGTTATACAATCTTTACTTGTAAAAATAACCAAGAAAGCTTGGTGTGGCTGAACGTTATTTTTAGAGAGACTGGGTTTCCTGAAATGTTGGGTAGAAACTATAGCTTGATAATGGCTCTTCTTGTTTTCTGGTAAGAACATTCTCCACAGTCAGTAATTACTCTCTGGTCCACCATGTAGAACCAGGCTACCAAAGTCTTCTCAGGCCCTGTCATCTTTGCCATCAGTTCATTTAAGGTTAATTGGAATCTGTTAGAAACTCAGAGATGTCGACTGACCAGGCAGGTAAATGAGTGAGGCTGGCCAGGCAGGATGCAAGGCGGTGGAGCAGTAGGAACTGCAGCAGGGCACTGTTCCAGGGGGCTACCACTCACCTCCAGTCTAGCAGTGGGATGAGCCATCTTGCATCAATTACAAATTCCAAAAGCCACCAAATGACTGCATGAGGCTTTGAGGGGACACCTATGCACAAACCATAACAACTTGAATATTTATAAAGTTTCTTGTAAGAAACAGGACCAGGGGGTGATGCTTTTTCTTTGCACTTCTCCAACAGTAGCTTTCTGCCTTTGAAAACATCAGCCTGTCTACATAGGCCAACTTTTCTTTTACTTAAATTCAAATCACTGGGAAGGAGCATCTTGTTCTTGAGTGTGCTGATTGAGTGTCCTGCAGAGGGCTGGGGAGATAGTTCAGCAGTCTGTGCACCTGCCTGAAAATGTCATACGGGGCAGTTTGTAACTGTTGAGAAGAATCTTTTTGGATTTTCCCTTCACATTCTGTCCGTGTTTTTTATTGCAACTGTTAAACAGCCTTCATTTCTTCTGAATAAGCGATCTAACTTTTCAAAAGTTTTCATTCACTTATTTCATTTAATTGGCTTCCTTAATCTCCCTCATGGTCGTCCCAGCAGGAACCTCCCAAGAACCATGTTCATCTCCAAGGCTGACGCTCCTGCAGCTGCAAGTTAACTGCAGCCTCTCAGTGACCCCAGCAAGTGCTGTCCCTAAGAATAGTGCCCTGAGAAAAACTGCCTGTAATGAATGATGATTACTTTTTGAAATATTCTGTAGGTCCTTGAGCTAGGTTAGTTAATATAAATGGCTTGGTTAGTAATGCTGGTCATAGCAGAAAATTGACTGTGTTCCAAATATAAATCCATCTGTGCTTTAACGAGGCAATTTCAGAACTAACTCCACATTTGCCACTATGTACACTGGGAAGTTAAGTATGTAGTATTCATTATCATTCTAATTCCAGCTGTCCTGTAGGAATATAGATAATGATTCATTTCTTTCTTTGTAATGTTATAGGAAATTATCAGTTCCTTGTCTGACATAATAAATAACAAATATGGAAGGAAGGTCTTGCTGTATTTACTGAGCCCCAGAGACCCTGCACATACAGTACGAGAGATCATTGAAGTCCTGCAGAAAGGAGACAGAAATGCACACAGGTGAAAGCCTCTGATTGTTCATTCTCTTCTTGGTCATTAATTCTGAGTAGCACCTTTTACAGAAACCCACTCACATATGCATCCTGTATCTTGACATTGCTGTAACTTCTCAGGAGATGAATTCTACCCTATAGGTCTTCAGTTTTGACTGATTTTTAAAGTTGTTACTTTAAAAGGGCAATACAGGTTTCCTGCCAAAAGACCTTGGGAGTACCTGGCATGTAGATGGCTTTGAGATTTTGTGATACTAAGTGATTATTTCCTTTCCCATTTATTTTACCTCACTACCTCATTTACTGTTCTCCCACAGTAAGAAAGACACAGAGATCCGTCGTCGTGAGCTCTTAGAATCTATTTCTCCAGCTTTGTTAAACTACCTACAAAGAAATGCTCAAGAGATGGTGCTCGATAAGTCTACATGTGTGCTGGTGTCCAGCATCCTGGGATCTGCCACTGGAGACACTCGGCCTGCCATGGATGCCATTGCCAGCCTGGCAGCACCTGAGCTGCACCCTGGGGGCCAGGATGGGAAGGTAGTATACTGTCTACAGAAAGCCAGGCAGGAAAGCTGCAAGAGCTTAAGAGCTCCAGCCAACAAGATGTCACTACAGGAAGTCTCAATAATTGCCTCAGTTTATCTCATGCTGACAGTGTATTTTGGGGTTTTTGTTGTCGTTGTTACTAGGAAACTAACTTAGGACCTCACTTGTGCCTGGCAGCGCTGTAAGGCTGAGCTGTCTCCAGCTGGTGGTACACTTTAAAGTTGTGAATTCAAAATGTCACCATTATATCACTTGTTTTTCTCAAAAGTAGTCATTCTGTGTTAGCAACAGAGAAAAGACAGACTCACTGTGGCTTTTTTTGTCCATGATGGCCTCTACAACACCTTTTCAGAGTACTCCATGCTTCCATTTTTGTTTTGAATTTGCTGTGGATTCTTCTTCCTTCAACCTTGAGTGCTGCCCCATTTTTCCATTTGCCTGTGCTGTCTGTAGAAAGTTGTGCTCCTCTGACGTCCCCAGAAACCTCCATGAAGCCTTCCTAAGTTCCCTTCAAGCATGTTCTTGCTCATTTTAATCCCTTCTGCCTCTGTCGTTTGAGCCCAGTGTTCCGTACATGCACTTAGGACCTGTGTATGACAGCGGCGGTGCCTGTGCTACCAGTCATTTGAAGGACACACTGTTGAAATACTTACACAAATAAGTCCTAGTATTGAAACAAGAACTATGAAAGATAACTACAAGGTCTGGGATTGCATAAGAACAGTGTAGTTGAACCACTAGCAGCTCAGGAACGAGTGATAAAATTCCAGACTGAGGGAGCAGCATGTGCAGCAGTTCTGGAGAGGTCAGGGGAGGAGCACGTTTGAGAAGATAAGGCTCAGGGTTGGAATCAGTGAGCAAAGAAGAGCAGATCACACAGGACCCTTGTTCCCCTGGCGTGTAAGCTCCCAAGCGCCCAGTGAACGTTCTTGTGGGGTTCCTACTATTTTCAGAGGCAGTGGCTCTACTTAACACTCAATTTCACCCAAACCTTGGTTCTGTCTCACACTTGCCCTTCAGTATTATTCCTTAAATACTGTTCAAGCATGTGAAGTGAGTTACTCAAGTTCTTTGCCTTTCACACATTAATCAAGTACACATCCTGTCCTGAAGGCTTCAAAAGATACTTATACCAGAAATGCGAGGCTCCTGTCCTAAAAGCATGGAATCTGTTGGAGAGGTACATGCATCACTGGTTGTGGTAGTACAAGTAAATACCTGGCTTTTGGTCCTGACCCAGAAATTAGACTAGTGCTGTGGATAGTGGTGAGTGGAGAACAATGTGGCAGCCTTAGTCCATTACGTTGCCTTGTGGTGGCACTTAGGCAATAATCGTAAGAAAAGCACAACAGTTCCTGCTGGATTCCACTCACTGGCCCTGTCTCTTTTTCTGTTACCTTAGTAGCTTTAACTGTGTTATGGTCACAACACCATACTTTTCACAGCCTCAGCCCTTGTCTCTGAATCAGAGGCTCAGCAAGAGCAGCAAGGCTTCTCCTGGGATTAGAAGAAGCCCTCTCAGCAGCCTTCCCAGTGCTTCATTGGCTAGCATTGGGTCAGACTTACTTCTGGATGGGTTTCTGGCAGAAATAACTAGACCAGCGGGGCTATTTGAGATCAGTCACAGGACATGTCCCCAGAGAGAAAAGAGTGGTTAGAGGGGTGTTGGAAAGAGCAGGGTGTCAGCAGAGAAGATAGCTGGGGAAGGTTGTGTGTAGTGGTTGATGGCTGTTACCCCAGTAGCTCTTGCATATTGCTCATCTTGCTTCCGCTAAAACCAACTGGGCACATGAAAATGTTTCCTACCAGCTAATGTTTGGGTCTGAGTGAGCATGGTACCAGGTAGGGAGTGTTCAGAGTGCTCCAGAGGTGTGGGGTCGGGAAAGAGGGTCTTAGAGAAGCCTAGGCCCCTGCCTTTCCAGGGCAGACAGTGAAGTGAGAAGCTTGAGTGCCCAGTGAACGTCTTCCCTGTCAGGAGGGTGTGCTGCCCATTGCCTCCACCTTGGTAAGGGGGGACTTCAAGGTAATGTGGGATAGCTGGCATGGCCACGGGGGGGAGGGGGGTGTTGAGCTGCACAGCACTGTCTTGGCCTGCTCATCAGGTGGTCTCATAAGACATATTTTAACATTTCTGCTCTAGTGTTCTGCCCTGAAGGTTTATTTGTCCCTCAGAACTCAGGTTACCATGGGAAACAGGGCCAGTGTGATTAGAGATGCAGAGTGTGGTGGTACTGATCAACCTGGATCCCTGGAGCTGTGCCTGACCTCTTGTTGGAACTGCATCTTGTTACAACCCTGTTCATTTCAGCCTGGGGAGTGGTGTGGGTCTCCGACCCCTCTAGACTGGGTGATTATTCCAGAGATGTTCCAAGCATGGAGCTACTGGTCTCTGATGTGCATGGGGTGATCTAGCTTACATTCCGGCTCCAGGAAGGTCGGAGTTAATGTATTCTTCATTCCTCGTAGCTTCATGTTGCAGAACATCCTGCAGGACACCTCATTTTGAAATGGTTAATAGAGCAAGATGAAAAGATGAAAGAAGGTGGGCGAGAAGGTAGGCTGTGTGTTCTGATCTTTTCTTGGGTCTGAAGTGTATCTTTGTCATTCTTGGCATATCTGAACTTTATACTGGCAGTTTAATTTCCTGTGAAGCTTGTCAAGTGTTTAGAAATCAATCTGAGTGAGGCATTATTTAACTTAAATCCTTCCTCTAGAATCTCATGTCCAAGTCATTTTTCTCTTTCCCACCCTCCTTCACTCCTCCTATGCTGCTTTTTCATAATTGTATTTATTTATTCATTTTTATGAACTTTTTTTGTGTGTCTGTGTGTGTAATCAACAATCAAACTAGGACCTTGCTTTTGCCAGGCAGGCACTTGTGCCCCTAAGCTATCTCTCTGGCCCACTTTTTTCATAATTTTAGCCAAACAAATGCCCTACAATGCCATTCTGTTTCTTGAGAAAGGTACAGCATTACCCCTAGTTGAAAACATGATTTTTATCTCTGGTTTTAAGGAAAGGATAAGCAAAAGAAAATTATCCTCATTAGAGAATTTTGGCAGCTGTCTGTTTACCTGGCTCTGCAGGGTGTGTTTTTGAAGAGCAAACCAATCCTCAGTGCTTCGTGGCTTTTTGTAAGCCTTGCAGCTGCTTTGCAGAAATTCAGCTTGTTGTATGTTGAGTCAGTGCCGAAAGAAATGATGAGAAGACTCGATGAATGTAGCTTCAGAGGTCTCACTGAGATCTGTCTCTCTCAAAGTGAGTCCAGAGCTCCAGAAGCATCTCAGTTTTGTTTAGGGCCAAGGAAGGAGCTCACTGCAATCTCTGTTGACCTTCACTATTTGTTTAATGCTAGGCTCACATCAATGTTAAATAAAAAGATTACAAGGAGGGAGGAGATAACATTAACATCCCAAGCCAGGGAGGAGACAGCAATCAAGGAGCCATCTGGATAAGCTGTTACCTGCCTCCTTAAATCCCAGCTTTCTGGAATCCCCAAGTAACAGACTACAGCTGGCCCTGAGCTTTGTTTATTGTTCTCCACTTCTTAAGATGCTAGCTTCTTACCTCTACATCACCTAAGAGCGGGACAGCCTGTTTGCTAGCTAGAAAGTTGCATGCTGTTACCTTCATATAGTGCCATTTTCTTCCTGATTTCAGGCACCATCTGGTATTTACGCCACTAAGGAAAGTTCCCCCACTCTGTTAGTACAGTCACTACTGTGGAAAAGAGTGGCAGCCCAGGGATTTTTGTCAAGTTAGGCTGCAGTTCACTGGCCATGAGCCAATAAGTATGAAATTGGGGTGTCACCTCTCACCTTACCTTTGCAAATAGGGACTTCAGGCTCATTTTCACTGCAAAAAGTAAAAATAAGGTGCTGTATCATCTTTTTTTTCTTTACTTTTTCTGGTACCAGGGATTAGAGGTCGGGACCTTGTGCTTGCCAGGCAGGCGCTTATGCTGATGAGCTGTCTCCCCAGCCCATCTTTCTCACTATTAAGGAAGTTCACACAAACTTCAGTGGAGGCCTGAGTTGTTGTTGAAGTCCAAGCATTTGTCAAGTGACTTTTCTGTGCCTCAATGAAAGTGTGCACAGAGCCCTAACATTCACATGTTTGCACCAGATGTGTTTGTGTTTTTCACATGTCTGGCAGTTCTGATGACCTGTTGCTGTTTAGGAAGCCACCTCCAAACACATTTCAAAACAGTCGGAGTTTGGTATTGCTTGTCTCCACTTTGCTTTTCAGGTGTTGGTTAGTACACATACACATAGGACACAAGACACAGTAATTATGTTAGGAAAACACAAGCCACTTTGCTAGCTGACCTCTCTTTAAGCAGGTGCGCTGGAAGACCACACACCCATAGGCCTGTGGCTTCAAGGAGTCCATACTTTTGAGTGTCTTTAGAAGGATTTACAAGCTACTGAGCTCAGATCCTTGCTTTCAGGATATCCTAGCCATTAGAATCTCTTCTCCAAGAATGGGCTACCCTAGATGGCATAGCAAGTGAGTAACACCAAGGCCTTGGAGTCAGAAGTACTGAGATGAGTGGTTTTTTTTTTTTTTTTTCTTTCTTTGGTGCACCGTTCCTGGAGGTACTGCAATACCAGGTCGATGCGTGGAGTGGACGGAGCAAGCTCCTATTCCATCTCCCAGCTCCAAAAATCCATTTAATATATTGTCCTCGGATAGAGGACGTATCAGATACTGAACTGATAAGAACAGATACTACACTTGATCTTAGCCAAAAGGCCGAGAAGCGATGAGTGGTATTTTTGACCTGTGAAGATCTAAGCATTGTAGGGAGAAATTGCCAAGTAAAAGGTCAAATACTTGTTCTTCAATCCCTGTGTTCACTGGTCCTTCTGGGTGAGCATCCCCTAGGAGGAAGAACTTGGTTTCTGCTGAAATGCTGCTGTCAAGCATGTACTTCTTAAGTAACCATCAGGTAGAGGTTAAATCACTAAATACTGCAAACATGACCATATAAGTATTCTTTACAATCTCATTTTGCTTGAGAATTTACTAGTAAACAACTTAGGGTTTGAGTTAGAATTAAAAGAAATGTCTGTGCTAATGAACTGGCCCTGGATTGTCTGTTTAAGGAATTTACTAGTAAACAACTTAGGGTTTGAGTTAGAATTAAAAGAAATGTCTGTGCTAATGAACTGGCCCTGGATTGTCTGTTTAAGGAGATTGAGTAAGAAGTCTTAAAAAAAAAAAAAAAAAAAAAAAAAAATATATATATATATATATATATATATATATATATATATATATATACACACACATGTAAGCATAGGGGTGCTAAAAGCATATTGGAGTTTTGTATGAAAGGTTTACTGAGTTCCAGTGTGTTTCATAGGTTGTTTTGCGAAAACTCTCATAGAGCATGTTGGCGTGAAGAACTTGAAGTCCTGGGCGAGTGTAAATCGGGGTGCTATTATTCTTTCCAGGTATGTATAGTGAGAATCTCTTTGTGCATAGAACTGTCATGCAAAACACACTTCTTCGCTCTCATTCCTGAGCTCTAGTATTTGTTCTCAGTGGCCTGATACTGCTGTCTTCACAATCTAGACAAATACACCGAAGAAGTAGCAAATAATAGTTTTTGCAGTTTGCCCTTTGAATTTCTTTTAAACTGTCATCTTTTGGGTGTCCAAGATCACAAAATTATGACATTTATAAGGTATTATATAATGACTGTTTATAGTTTTGATCCAAACATAATAATCTTTTTTGTTGCCGTTGTTACACTGGGCCCATATCCAACTCAGACACATTCTGTCACAGAGCTAGATCCCCAACTTGTGTGTGTGTGTGAGTGGCTGACTCAGTGTGCCCAGGGGTGGGGCCAGCATGGCATGCAGTACCAGGGATTGAACCCTAGGCCCTGCACTTGCCTGTGCAGGCACTTAGTCTGCTGAGGTTTCGCTGGCCCGCTTCTTTAAGTCATGTTTAACTGTGTGGACTTCAAAAGAATTACGGAATAATTTGTTACAGTAATTGATGCACTCCTTCTTTCTAACTTAAAATGAGCGAAAACTAATGATGGGCAAATTGAGGTCCATCCTGTATATTGCTCTCCCCTCAGGAATACAGTGAAGTCCATCCTGTATATTGCTGTTCCCTTAGGTGTACAGTGCTGCCGCACTTTCCATCACAGAGGTCACAGTCCAGACACCCCCACATAAGTGAAAGCTAGTCAAGTAGCGACATTATATTTACTTTAGTACTTATATATATTTTAAGGCTTTGTAAACCCTTCCCACACTCTTACAGACCTTTCCTACACTTTCAGAAACACTACTAATGTTCTTAACCATTTTCTAAACTCGTAAATCTATGTGATTTTAACATGTGTATATGTACAGTACTGCAAAATCCCACAATATAGTGAAAAACCTGGGATAGATAATCTAAATTAATATTTTTTGAAAAGCTGCAAAATAGGCCACAATTGAACCACAAAATAGCAGGGAACTATGTACTGTGTTGGTAGGTTACAGGTCTTCAAAATTTCTGTGCATTTGCCCTTCAGTTAGCTGGGTGTTGATTAGAAGCAGTCACTATTGAGTGTTGTATTACCAAGCTTTAGGAAAACATACTTGTATGATTTGAATTTCTCACCATATTTTACTTGAATTTGCTATGCAATTTAACTGTGCTGTTGGTGTTAGTTTACATTCGTCTTAAGTATATAGTTTGAGGGTCCAGCAAAATAGCTCAGTGGCATAAGTCCCTCTCTGGCAACTACAAGGTCCTGAGTTCAATCCCTGGTACCAAAAGTTAAAACATGTTAAAATACATAATTTGATCTAGTGCATAAATGCTCACAAACAGCATCTCTATCTTCTTTTTTTTTTTGTCATTTTTGAGACAGGGTCTCGCTATGCAGTTCAGGTTGGCCTTGAGCTAACTTTTGTAGCCCAGGCTGGTCCTCCTGCTTCAGCCTCCTAAGTGCTGGGATTACAAGAGTGTGCCACCACACCCAGCTCAGTGTTTTCTAAGGTAGATGTGGAATAGTTGGAATTCATTAACTGAACTAGGAACTTTTTGTTAGGAATTTCTTTACCAGGCTTTTGAAATGTTTACATCTGTTGACACATTATTTCATTACACTCAGTTAACTAGAAATTTCAGTGATGCCATGAAATTAATTTATAAAAATGCTCATTAATCAGAGGTCTTGGCTGGATGGTGAAAATAAGAAAGATACAGATAATTTTGAAGCAGATAAGGAACATATGAAATACTTGATGTTCTAAATGGAACAAGATAAAACTTAACAAGACAATAATCATTTTTTTATGTTTCTGAATATTGTGATGTTTGATATAGTAGGTAAAGTTCCTGCTTTCTTTTCTATTTTACTTAAAACTCAAGGAAGTTTTTTGCTATTTTTTGATGTTGTGTGTTTTGCTGAGTCTTTTTATAGTAACTGAGAAAACATTTTTGCTCGAAAGACAAAAGCAGTCTTAGATGCTGGCTAAAAAATAAGTCAGGAAAGCAGAATTCTCAAGCATTTAAGAACCCTGGCTCCAGAAAGAGTACTGGGTTCCATTCCCACCTTACTGTTTACTCTTGAGAAAATAAGTAATTTTTTTTCTTGTTTCTTGGTTGTAAAGAGAATAATAATTCTAAAATCATGAAAACTACATATAAAATGCCACTCATTACATCTAATATTCTTAGTAAATATTAACTTGTATTGGTGTTATGTGTCAGGTAGCTGTATTTAACCAAGTTGCTTAAAATAAAAACTGAGCCACAGATCTCTTAAAGGAGCACATTGCTTTTTGAGTTTTCCAGCATGGCATGTGGCAGGTGCTGTTGCTGCTTGGCCTCTGCGACAGTGGGTCACCTCCAGTGCCAGGTGACATACTGGAAGCTGTGGAGGCTGGGGACTGTCAAAAGTGTCAAATGATTTCCTTTTAGAATAGGATTCAGAGGTCAGCCATGACATGTGGCCCTGAAGAACTAGGGAGACCAGAAATTCAGGTCTTGTGTTATGGGTCAGGTGGCCATGATCAAATCCTGTGAAAGGGCAGTGGGGTGCTCTGCCTGCAGGGTTCTGTTCCCTTTGGTGTTGGGGGTGCTCCAGCAAGGTTTGAGAAAGCAGAGGCTGGCATTTTTTGATTCAGTGTTAACTGTTAATTTCTTTTTTTTTTTAAAGAATTTTTTATTTATTTATTTATTATTTTTTTTCTTGTTTCAGAACCTTTGTTTCTTTATTCACTCATTTTTATGACCGGCTCAGCCTGCCCTGAGGACAGGGTTGGCGCAGCATGTGGTGCCAGGGATTGAACCGCGGTCCCTGAAGCTGCCCAAGCTTTCCCAAGCAGGCGCTTTAGACCGCTGAGCCATCCCGCCAGGCCCCTTTTTTTGTCTTTTTGAAACGGGGTCTTGCTCTGCAGTTTAGGCTGGCCTTGGGCTCATCTTTGTAGCCCATGCCGGTCTCGAACTCGCACCAATCCTCCTGCCTCAGCTTCCCAAG
>PVJA010003557.1:0-31520 GCA_004027025.1 Myocastor coypus | reverse complement strand
GAGTGACTCCACCTGCAAGATTACACACATTTTAGAATGTTTAGAATATATGTTGGCCCTCCTCATTCATCTGGTTAATTAAAAGAGAAAAACACATATTCTCTGTAGTTACAGGACTTGACTTGCAATTGCTGAATTCTCTTATCCTGCAGATAAAATAGTATTGTAGATTATCTAGGGTTTTTATGAAATTTAGTTTTTGTTAATATTTTCTTCTCTTTGTCAGCCTTGTACAGAGTACTGACCAAGAAGTTGCAAATAAAGTGAAAGCTGGACTGAAAAGCCTGATTCCCACATTGGAAAAAAACAAAAATACCAGCAAAGGAATAGAAACTCTACTTGAAAAGCTGACTGCATAGATGGAAACAACTAAGAACAAAATGGGAATTGTGTTTCCCATTCTCTGTTCAGTTTTCTCACTGCAGAAAAGAAGTGTGAGGGACCACCTCTCTGGTACTTCAGAAGCTCTGGGTTTGTGTTGTTTTTCCTGAGAACCTTTTATACATAAAATTATGTGAAGTGGTCTTGTTTTTTAAACCTAGTCTTAATTATTTTTTAATCATTGCTGGGACAAATACCCGACAGTCAAAATGAAGGAAGGAAAGGTTGATTTAGCTCACAGTTAATGAAGATTGCAGTCCCATATTCGGCTGGCCCAAAGCTGAGGGGAGCAGGGCAGAGAGCATCCAGTTCCTGGTGGCAGAACAGCAATAATCGAGATAGAGGCAACCGACCGACCAGGGCAGCAGATAGCAGCAGCGGGAGTGAGTCTGTCTGTCTCTCTTTGTATTGTGTTCAGGCTCTGTGCCTTAGGATGTCTGCCCTAGACCACACCCACAGTCCTAGTGGTCCTCAGATCCATAATCCTATTAGTACTAAAACACATAATCCCAGTGGTTCATGAGTCAAGTCTCAAACTCTAGAAGTCCCCACCTATGATTGCATGAGACTTTAGGGGGGCAACTAGACATAACCCATGACACCTAGCTATCTCCTTTAGTACTGTAACAGGTGAAAGTGGAGGCCATAATGTGAGCAGCTTAGTACGATGGGACTGTGCGTGTATGAGGCATTTTGGTGGATGAACTTATTACACATAGACACATCAAGGAACAGTGGTCAGAGAAGGCATCCTGGACGAGGAGGACGTGGCAAGGAAGGCAGGGTATGAAAAGAGGGAGCCAAGGGGAGTCTTGTGGGAGCCTTAAATGGAAATTAATGGATTTAACTGAACCTTGGGAAGCCCTGAGGGATATCCTGCATTTCTAGGTATTGCATAGATTTTCTGTGTTGGGTTTTGTTTGAAGTCCACTAGAGTTAATTTTTGCCTACATTGGGAAGATTTGTAGGTGAATTAGAGGATCACAGTGGATAGCATCACTAAGGTCAGGATCACCTAGAACAGTTCTCTCTGGTTTGGGGGGGTTCCGAGTAAGTGGCTTCTGCTGATGAGACATATTTCCTAAATGAGAGGTTTATAGAGGGGACTTAGGGCAAGGAACTCTGCGGTACAGAACATTGAGCCTGTGTGAGGCTCTGGGGTTTTTTATTTCTAGCTCTATCAAAAAAGTGTATAGGGGGTTTGAGTAAACTTGTTACTCTGTAAGAGTTTGCAGGTGGGATATTAGAAAGGTTATTAAGGGGGGTGGGGGTACGTAGCCATGCTGCTTTTGTTATAAAAGTATTCTTATGTGACCTGACACCCACCCAGGTCTGTCACCACAGGGACATCCATGAGGGAATTGCCTGGACCTTTCCTGTCCAGACTTGGGGATTCCAGGACTCCTCCCAGTGAGCCCCTGGGACTCCACTGCTTGCTCCCTACTAGGCTGCACTGACCTCTTTCCAAAGAGCAGAAAGCCTAATACGTACTAACATCATCATCGTCATCATCATCTTTATAGCTGGCTCAGCCTGGTCTGAGAGTTGTGTATAGCTAGCTCTTTCTCTTAAAGTAACTGCTGTGTCCACACTACTCAGCATAAACATTGGTAGATTCACAGGACCTTCCAAGCCCACAGTACCCAAGACAAATCATAAGGAGATACACAGAAACTCTGGAGAAAGGTCTTGTTTGGGCAGTCTGTGCTGCGGTGTTGGGGAGGGCATGAGAGTACACCAGAGAGACCCTAAATCAGTGATGGTGAACCTTTTAGAAACCAACTGCCAAGCTGCAACTCAGCCCATTTAGTACAAAGTGCTAACTGCATTTAAACCTCAATATTGAGACTCTACTTTAGAAGTCATACATTAATACCTTTTGTCCTAGAAGGAAGCCCTGGTGCCCTAGGTTTGCCACCCAAATCAACCCAATACTAGAAAGTATGAAGACAGTGCTTATATAGCAAACCTATGATTAGTCCAAGTTCAGGCCTGCAAGGATTCAAATTTGAGCGTGCTGATTGGTCCAGATGTAGATAACAAGATTATCTACACAGTCCTGCCTGGTTCAGATTTGAGCAAAACCGACATCTGGACCAGCTGTGAGACCACCTGGTGTAGGAAACGCCAGCTGTTTGACAGCTGTGTCTTAAAAAAATGGTAGAGCTGAAACTGGGAGATCTTCATGGGGGCTGGCTGTGTCAGTCACAGGTTACTGGAGCTCATGAGGCATGGAATGTTAATAAGGGACCCCCTCTGCCCTATTAAGGGTGGCTTTCCTACTGCTTCCTCGCAGAGGCTCCAGCATCTGAAGCTGTGAAAGAAGACATCTTGGACAACTCAAGCTGCACCTGTTTGCAGAGCAGCCCCAAGAGAGGCCAGGAGGAAACTGCAGGTGTGGTTGGAGGGCACCTGGGCAAGCTGTCCTGCTCTTGGGGAAAGAACCAAAGCATATGAGTGGAAATAGGCAGAGAGTGACAGCTGTTGACAAGCTCTGCCAAACCATGCCCACCACAGGTGTTACAGGAGGGTACTTCTCTGCCTTTCCTCATTGCTTGTGGAGAAAGCCTGTTCTTCAGGTGCTCTAGTTAAAATATGGAAAAAAAATTCTGAGGTAAAATAGTAAAAGTTGTTGCAAATGTTAAGGTCTATTCACATCCAGATAGGTACCTAGTTCAGCTGAAATTCTGATTTTAATTTTGCTGCAGAATTTGAAAGCAGTTGTTGATGCTGCCTTTGGGGTGTAAAGTTGCCGTGAAATTCCAGTGCTATCGCTGTCCTTGTTCTCAGTCTTCCATGTGTGGACACTAGGGATGCAATGCTGTGTAAACGTGTGGCACTTTGAAACCCCCAGCCTTCCCAGGTTTGGAGACTGTGTGCACTGGTAGGCGTCATGAATATCTCCTTTCAGTTCTCCTCCTAGGCACTTTGTGAGCCTTTTTCATCAGAAAAGCCAGCCCTTGCGATTTGGGGAGATATCTGTACTGTTTGCCTGGTTTTTCACACTTTCTCCTCCTGTCTTTGTGGAATTCCTGTTTCTGTATTCAGATTTGAAATGCTGGTTAGAACCTCTGATTTTTTTTTTTTTTTTTCTCCTTTATTTTTTATTTCTTTGGCTTTTTGTTTTACTTGTTGAATGAAGTACGTTCTCTGCCAGACTTCCAGTGAGATGTCCACAATACCTCAGGTCTCTGGAGATGTTCTATTTTATTGGAGGTGCTGTGTTTTATTGAGGATGTTATATTTTGTTGAGAAGTTGTGTTTTCTGGTTTTTCTGTTGTATGTGCTGTTTGTTTTGGTCTTGGCATCTGAATCTTGCCTGGAGATACTTCTGACCTGCCTTATATGTTGCAGATGTTTGAAAATGATGAGAAAGACTGGAGGCTCCTCTTGCTCTCCCCTGTGCTGTACTGCATGGTGGCGAGTTGTGGATCCAGAAATCAGCATCTGTAGGCTCTTTCTCTGCAGCCACTTGGAGTCCTCTGTAGAGCAGTCCACCACCCAGCCTTCTGGTGGCTCAGTACCCCATGTGTGACTTAATGTACCAGCTTGCTTTCAGTTCAGGTCCTCTGCCTCATGCTCTTCTACTTGAGTTTCCCCGCCTTGAGCTGTTGAAGCAGCGTAGTCCATAGAGTAGCCTCTGCCCCAGGCTCACCCAGCCTTCCCAGAATGTGGCACCTCTCGTTGCTGGGACTTCCTGGTACCCCATTGGACACTGCCTGCTTCTCTGCATGCACTGACATTCAGCTGTCTGGTCTCTACTGCTTCTTGCTCTATCACGTGTTTATTGCCATTCTCGCCCCTGGGTGGCTTTTCTCTTCTCTAGTTTGAATTTATGCCATTTTTATCCTTTAGTCCTATACTGGTCTTTCTGGGAAGGGTAGAGGAAAATGCAACAATGCACCATCTTTAAGTGGCAGTCTATAACAACAGCTCTATAGAAATAAAACAATAGACCTGGTTCAATGGAGGGCTTATTTTTCATGGAAGAGCTTATTGGATTTTGAAATGTCCTTAATTTAAAAAAATTTTTTTTTTTTTTTTTTTAAATTTAAAGACTGAAATTTATAATTTGCATCAACTCCAGTCTTTTTCCAGGAATCAGGTATTGCCTAAAAGGAATGAGAATCCTGTTTTCCTATTGCCTGGCATAGTAAGAATTTCCATGACAGACTGAGCCCCTCAGAAGACATGGCTTCTTGCGTGACTAAACTTAAAAAAGACTGGCTCTTTAACATAGAAGGTGACACTCTGTATTTTCAGCTAACATTTAGAAAAAGTTACATCTTAATTATCACAGATTGATCTCTTCTATAGTGAGTCTTGCAAAGATGGAAAGGCATGTATTGAGAATAATGATGAAGAGAACGCAGGTTTCCAAGTGCCAGCAGTTAGCATATGGAGCCTGTTACACTATCTCTAGACCAAAACAAATGAATATAAACAATGCCATTGTACAGCTGGAGGTATAGCTCAGTGGATTAACTGCTTGCTTGGGGAAGCGCAGGGGCCAGGGTTTGATTCCTGGCCCCACTGGCTGCACCAGCCCGCTCTTGAGCACACTGAGCCAGTGATGGAGACTGGGCATGGTGGCATGCGCCTGTAATCCTAACGCTTGGGATGTGCAAGCAGGAAGGATTGCTATAAATCAGTAGTGAGATCCTGTGCAAAAAAAAAAAGACAAAAAGGTTTAAAAAAAAATGCCATTGTGACTTAAACTTTTTTTTAACCTCTGATAACTGTGTATCCTAAGGAAACTGATATAGTCTCCAGTTTTCTAAATGTGAAACACTACCAAGTACCCCATATGCTTCCAAGATGAATTTTAAGGTTTTTAAAACAATAGTGTAGACTGGGTGTGTAGTGGCACATGCCTGTAATCCCAGCACTTGGGAGGCTGAGGCAGGAGGATTGGTGCGAGTTCGAGACCAGCCTGGGCTACCAAAGTGAGCTCAAGGCCAGCCTCAACTGCATAGCGAGACCCTGTCTCAAAAAGACAAAATACTAATAATAAAATAAATAAATAAAACAATAGTATAGACTGGGTGTGTAGTGGCACACGCCTGTAATCCCATCTCAGGAGGCCGAAAACAGGAGAACGAGTCTGATCTGTGTAGTGACAACCTTTGAACCCTGTATTAAATACCAGAAGGAAAAAAACCCGGTTGCCTCACCTAGGAAATGCTGCACTCTTTGAGCTGCCTGTCCCTTACGAGTAACCCAACTAAAGGACTGCTCTGCATTCTGGACTGTGCAAACAGACTCTTGACTGTACTGTGCAGTACAGGCTTGGACCGAAAATAGTGCCTGGCCGTGTGCTGATGCCTCCACCCCCATCCTTGGAATAGAATGGAGTTGGAGTCTTTCATAAAAATTAAATGGTTCCATTCATTTATGAAAAGGTTTTATCCAATTTGTAGCCATGGACTTACGCCCACTGCTGAATAGAAGTGAACAGATAGAGCTGCAAAAGAACGTGGGAATGAGAAATTTTGGCCCATGCTGTCTTGTTTTTAGGGTGCTAATTATATCTGGGAAGGAAATGATTAGCTCTTAGCAGTGCCTGATATGTGATGTCTGCTTGAATGGAAGGGGATAGGATTCTGGTAAGGTCATGAGAATCGTTGGGCTTTGTGCTCTTGGTGCCTGTAGTTGAGTGTAACAAATAATACAGGTATATTGAATGACTTCGGGGGCTTGGAAACAGACCTTCCCTCTAGAAGGAAATCCTCTGGTGTTTAAAATTCATTTCTGTTGATCATTTTGCAGTAAAGGCACTGACTCGATGTTATTTCATTTAGCAGTAGACAGTGATGTGGATGTTGAGGGTGAGCATAGCGGCAGGCAAGTGCTGGTGAGGAAATAGACAGGTATGGATTTTGGTTTTCTTAGCAATAGCTCAGCTAGTGTGCACTGTCCCTGTTGTTCAGTGTCTTAAGTCTGCTTCTGAATTCACATCTGTTGGAACCCACCCGGCTAGTAACAGTAAGCCGGTAAGCACATGTTTTTTTTATTTTTTGTTTTTTTTCTGGGTAGCATCTCTAGGAGTTCTTTGACATTTGAGAGTCATGTTACTTGGAAGAAGGGAGCCTATCATGACACAGGTGTCCCAAATCACAAAGCCAGATGAAGCATTGCAATAGCATCAAATCAAGATCTGTTGTGAGATCCAAGCTAGAACACTGAGAGCTTTTAGAGGTTTGAGAAACAGCGAAAGGGCGGTATTCTTTTCCCTTAGGTCCCCAAGCTAAGACTCTGGCCTGGACCTGTACACCTA
The DNA here is from genome assembly GCA_004027025.1 of Myocastor coypus. Taxonomy (NCBI): domain Eukaryota; kingdom Metazoa; phylum Chordata; class Mammalia; order Rodentia; family Myocastoridae; genus Myocastor; species Myocastor coypus. The sequence continues at coordinate 24,862 of PVJA010003557.1, read as the reverse complement.
GCTGTTACAGTAATTTCTAAGTCAATTCTAAACATTTCTCTCCACATTTTAGCAGATCTTTCAGCGTTCATCTAACAGGACCAGTGTTTAATTAGCCAGGTTTTCATCTTAGTGACAAATAATGGTGGCTCTTAGTCAAAGTATATTAATTACACTCGGTAGAATATAATATGCCAGCCTTTCTTAAGTCCTTCCACATCTGTACATCAGCCTGGTTTCCTTTTCAGGAACAGCTCTTCATTGCTCCAAAGTCATCTTTGTGCTGGACCCTGCCACAGGCCAGCAGGATTAGGATGCCGTGTCTTCACCAAGACAAACAGCAGAACAGTGAGGGACAGTGGAGGGGCTTTGTGGCACACTCAAGTGGCTGGGCCACGTTATGATTTGAAGCTTGGGCACATCACCTGAGCTCTGCTTCCACTTGCTCATCTGTCAGGTGAGGGTAGCACACACTTCGCCATGTCCTGGTGAGGGGGCAGTGAATGCGTTTATATTTGTGATATACTTGGGTCTGAGCCTGGCAGGACTCCCATTCAAGGCCAGTCTCCTGTAGGTGTAGATAAGAGTCCTGGAAGTGTTGGAAATAACTGGAAAAGATCCCTGTGACAAGTCTGAAAGTCATGACTGAAATCAAATAAAAGGTGCATCCTTCTGATGTTTTGAATTGAGCATTTCAGTGGCCCCCAGCCTCTCTACATCACGTATTCAGAGCTGGGCCTACTTGGTTTGGAGACAGAGTCTAGCTGCATAATGCATCTCCTCTTGGACCCACTAGGTAGCCCAGGAGCCTGTGGCCATCCTCTTGCCTCAGCCTCCTGAGTGGTGGGATTACAGGTTTGTGCCCCACACTAGGCCAGCTGAGTCCTGGTTATACGTTTACCTCATGTCTGAGATAAGTGAGTGCTCTGGCTCCTGCCCGTTGCTTCTTCCCATAGACTTAACAATCAGGGTAAAAGCACTTGAGCCCAAACAGGCTCATTTTTAAATGTAGATAACCCTGCTAAGAATAGCATCTTTAGCTGTCACTGTCATAGCACCTTCCTGTGAAGTCTGTCATCTGAAGTAGATGGCAGGGAAGGAGCTGAGGTGAGTTGAGGTCATCTACTTGATTCAGGGTGTAGATAGAGCAGAGAACTGGGGGGCTTTACCTTGCACAGTGGTCTTCACCTCCAGAGATCATTTGGGTCTGCTGGACACAAAGTGAACTGTTCTGTGTAACAAGCAGTCTCAGACTCTTTGGGAATGTGTGCTGTGCAATCCCTGGGCTCTGCCAGTTCACTAGACAGGTTATTTCCAGCCTCAGTTTCCGCACTTGTAAAGCAAAGCTCCTGCCTGGTGCATGCATGATTTCTTCACTAATCGGTTGCCCATGGTATGTGAGGCTGTGAGCGTAGCACAGTGAACAGCCCTCAGAGTTTGTCTCAAAAGACCTGGGTTTGCAGCTTAGCCCTGGCTCTAGGCAAGGATGTGGTCAAGTCCCAGTGTCCAGGAAGCTCTGGTTTTCCAATTGTAAAGGATAGTACCTGAAAATCCTAGGGTGTGGGGTTCAGAATCAAGTAAGACTGCATATGTGGAGGTGCTTTGGAAAACACGGTGTGTTTTTATGGTTCCCCAGGTAGATCATCTATTCCTTGGCTTGCTTTGTTCCCACATCAGAGGGTTGTAGTTTACAGAAGAAGAGAACTATAAAAATAAACAAAAACCTTGCCTACTACCCTGAATATAAAATTACCCAAAACCTCGAAGGGAAAGGACTTGTTGATTCAAAGTCAGACTGCAGCACTGTCTGCAGAGGCACCCAGTGGGCGTGGGGAGCTTTGTTTAATGTCCTGATTTAAGAAGGACTCAGACTCTGGAACAAGGGTAATTTACAAATAATTTGTGTCCAACAGTTGAGGTAGCCCTGAAGATGATTTTTGTTGTGTTGTCAGGCGCTTACAGGCGATCTAACTTTGCAGTCTTATTCTAGTCATCATTTTGAATAATAGTATGTGTGTGTGGTGTGTGTGTGTGTGTGTGTGTGTGTGTGTGTGTGTAGAATTTCAGTCTGCTGTATCTTCATTTGAACTAGTTTTACCATCCATTTTCTCATTAATGAGTTGTGTAAATCTTGGATTCATTATGAATTTGTATGAGAATCATATTTAATGTTTTAAACATGATACTTTTGACATACTAAGTTGCTTTTTGTCACTTCTGTACAGTGCTTTCTGTTAGTTTCAACCTGTCCGCGCAACCAAACCAGAGAGAATACTCGCATCGGTCAGAGAAGCAAACTGTCCAGGTGTCATTTTGTCAGTGGGAGTCACAACGTGATGGTAGCACTGTTCTTTTTCATGCAGATTACATGTCAAGTTTAGATTGTTTTGAAGAAAGCTTTTAAGATTTGTAATTTTAGTGACTGGATTAACATTAAAGTTTGAAATTTTTAAGGAAAAAATTCCATAATTACAGAAAGCAAGGCATTGAGGGAAGAATCTCCTCTAGGATCTTCCTCTAGAGGACCTAAGTTATTTGCCCTTGTGCAATGGAATGGAATTACTTGAACCAAGAAAAAGCAGTGAAAGTAAGGGCTGGCCAGATAGCTCAGTAGATTAAAGTGCCTGCAAGCAGGTGCAGGGGCTGGGGGTTCAATCCCTGGGCTTGCTGTGCTGGCCTCGGCCCCTGGGTCACCTGAGAGGGCGGTTGAGACTGGGCATGGTCATGTGCATTTGGGAAGCTATAAGCAGGTGGATCATTAGGAGTTCAACCTAGTAGTGAGACCCTGTATACCCTTCCTTAAAATACAAACAGGAGAAAAAGGGAAGGGAAGGGAAGGGAAGGGAAGGGAAGGGAAGGGAAGGGAAGGGAAGGGAAGAGAAGAACAAATGTGATGGAAAGTTTATTTCTACACTCAGGTGGGCAGAATATATAAAGGAATACTTCTGTGAAAGTGAGCAGTAAGTTAAGATACCTGGTGATGTTTTGTAAACTTCTGCTAAGATCAGGAGTCACCAAAAGATGTGAAATTCCAACAGTTGGTTTAAGTTGGCAGCCCATATTTAAATCAGCAGTAAGATTGCCAGAATTACAAAGTGAATGCAAAATTAAAACGCAGAAAGAAAATATCTATGTGTGCACATATGATGCTTCTATAAATCTCCAGGATTTATTTTAATCCTATAAGGTAGCTTTACTCAAATGAACTTATAAATGTACAATGTGTTTGAAGCCCCAATTAACTGAAAATCAATAAAATACTTGTCCTGAACATGTACAGATTTCCCTGTCTTTTCCTAAATAGTGCAACGTAGCAGTTTTACATAGCATCTGTATTGTAGACCTAACAGGTAATCTGGAGGTGACTTTAAAAAGTGTATGGGAGGATGTGCTTTGGTTTTATACAAGTACAGGTTTTACCTAGCACTTTGGGCACCTGTGGATTATCCCAGTGGGTATTTTCCTTTGGAGACTGAGGGGTGAATATATTTCACTTTCCTCTGACCACTCTAGTGGTACCCTTGTTGCCCCTGGTTTCATTCTCTGCCTCTTAGCTTCTCTGGTTGTGTCAGGAACTTGGTTCTTGTACAGGTTGAGGAAATGGGAGTCAGACCAGTAATCTGGAATGGTAACCTCCAGTGACATAAACTTTGAGGGTACCTATCTTCTTCTACATGGGCTGAAATACGAAGAGATTTCCTGATTTCTTCCTATAATAGCAGGAATTTTTTCCTTGTGGTTTGATGTTATACTACGAAGACTACATTTAAGATAAAGTGAGAGAGAGCTTTTGAAATCTGGCCTAGGAACTCATTATTACAGTATAGTGAGAAGGTCTGCAGATGGTCTGAGGCCCTAGAGCCTCCCCAACCAGTAAGCTGGTAGTGACCTAGGCTAAGCTGCTTAGAGTTTTGTCTTTACCTGTCCTTGCTAAGAAGAGAGGTAGGGAAATCCATCATCTGTTTCAGCCAGGATCCTTGAAGCCCCCATGTGCCCAAGATGCATCAGGAGCTGCAGAGGGCCAGAAGGTACAGTGGAGCAGCGAGCTCTTGATCTGCCATCTGGGCCCCAGCAGGAGTTGCCCCAATTATATCTCATTAATGTGCTCAGACTTAGAGCAAGATTTCCTTCTGTAACAGAGTTCTGCTCTTAAAAACATCAAACAGACATTAGGAAGCCACTGGTCGGTATAGTCCCCTGTGTGCCTTCCAGGTGAAACATTTGATTAACTAATTGCGATCACCTGCATTGTGTCCTTGGTGCAGTCCGATGGTAGTGTGTGGAAAGGAGGTGGATTTCGTGTGCAGCTAAGGAGGCTTACACATCGTGGCCCCTTGCCACTGGGCACTCCAGAGCCTACTACCTAATTTTGTTCTTTTTTTTTTCCTTAGAGAAGTACCCTAAATTGTAGAATGCTCCATGCCCACAAACTCTGAAATTTTCCTGTCCTTAGCCCCAGCCTGTTACTGTGCAGACCTGTCCGGGTAGCCTGAAAAGGCCGTCATGGAACAAATCGACCATTTGGACATGGGTGAGGTAGCTTTGCAAGCTCAGCACTGCTTAGGAAAGGCAAGCCCGGGCTGTTCTCGCTGATGAGGATGGACATAAAATGGCACTGACTGCCGGGCGTGGTGGCGCACGCCTGTAATCCCAGCACTCGGGAGGCGGAGGCAGGAGGATCAGTGCGAGTTCGAGACCAGCCTGGGCTACAAAAGTGAGCTCAAGGCCAGCCTCAACTGCATAGTGAGACCCTGTCTCAAAAAGACAAAAAAAAAAAAATGGCACTGACCATTCACTTTTCATCTCTGCCTATACTGGTGTCAAAGAAGTGTGGCTTAGAAGCTAAAAATGCCTGCTCTGGGCATAAACTGGCGGGGTTAAGACCCTGTCCTATCACTTGTACATTAACCAGTCTGTTCAAGCTCCAGCTTTATCTGTAGGACAGCTCCCCACAGAATTGTGAAGGTGAAACAACTTACTGCAGCGGTTCTCAACCTGTGGGTCGCGACCCCAGCGGGGGCCAAACAACCAGAACAGGGGTCGCCTAAAGCCATGGGAAAATACATATTTCCAATGACTTTAGCCTCTGAGAAGCAGCGCTACCATCTGCAGCAGCGCTGTTCAGCTGGAACGCACGCCATTATGGATGCGCATACTGTTGCAAAATATCGCGCTGTTGTTTACTGTTATATTTAAACCCATGCTATTCCATGGTGAAATGTTATTTATTGGAATTAGTAATAAATATTTCTCAACATATAATTAAATACTGGTTTTGTGATTAATCACTAGGTTTAAATTATGTTTGATTTGTAGCAATGAGAATACATAATGCATATAAGGTATTTACATTCCGAATCATAACTGTAGCAAAAGTACAGTTTTGAAGTAGCCACCAAAATTATTTTTTGGTTTGGGGTCACCGCAACATGAGGAGCTGTATTGTGGGGTCACGGCATTCAAAAGGTTGAGAACCACTGATTTACTGCTATTTACACAATTGTGGGATGTATAGAAGGCACTCCAAAGTCAGTTTTCCTTAAGACAGAAACAGCTTGTTTACTGTCTCAAGACCTCTGGAAAACCACCTCAAGTTTTAGCCAGGTGGCTGTGTATCCAAGCTTCACAGAAAAAAATTGTTTTCATTAAAGTATAAGGGAGGAGGGGCATTGTGGCCGTGAGAATCACTGTGAGTTTAAAACGAGCCTGAGCTACGAAGTGCGCTCAAAGCCATCCTGACCAGCATAGCGACACCCTGTCTCAAAAATAACTCCACCAAAAAGGGAAAATTATAAAGAGAGGTACTGTGCTCTGACAGAAAGTCATATGAAATAGAGCAAGTATCGTTTTCTTCCTATTTGGATGCGATGGCCATTTTGGATTTTAAGAGCAGGGTTCATATCATAGGGATGCAAATGATAAGCAGAAAAGGTGACAGCTTCATCAAATTGCTGGGCTAGCCTTGGGTAGCCTTACCACTCAAATTATTTGAAGGCTTTGGTTCTTGACTCATTTAAGGCTTGTTAAAACCAATTTCTGTGCTCCACCTCCAAGGTCTGTAACACAGTGTATCTGGTGAAAGCTGGGAGTTTGCACTTCTAACAAGGTCCCAGGTGTTTCGAGTGTGGTGGCTCAAGCACCACATATGAAAATCCAAAGAAATATGCTTTCCCTTAAGGCTGCTATTATTTGGGGATATGCTGTTATTAAACTTGAATTTAATACCTTATTTAAACTTGGCAACTTGCTCTCCTTGTTCTGGTGATAACAGCAAAGTCATTAAAATGCCACCCAACATAGCATAGCAGAAAGCCAAAGCAAGTGGCAAATGGAGTTGTCCTGTGCACCATTTGTCCCTCAGAGGAGGACTGCGTGCCTCATGAGTGCTGGACAAATGCGAGATAACCAAGAGAGCCAGCCTAGGGTACCGCCTCCCTGACCCTCAGGTGAAGTCACCTGGGTCTGAGGTGTAACCACACAGAGACATCCAGAGAACGCTGGGGTCAGCAAAGGATTTCCTGGCCCCGAGGCTGGACGGGGAGAGAAGTAGCACAGCAGCCCTGGGCTGAGGGGCCCCTAGCATCCACTGAATGTATTTGTGTTGTATAAAGAGCACTGAAACACTTTTGCCTGTGCATTGCCTTTAGGGATTCTTGTTTAATTTGTCAGGGGCGCCTGGGTACCCTCATTGTTAAAAGTTCTCTTGATGAGCCTTAGTACTCATCCATGTTTAAAAACCAGTGATGTAGCACAACACAGAGAAGAGAGCTGGCTGCTCCTTGGAGAGACCACGTGGAGGGGCGGAGACAGGTCTGCTGTCCGCCGAGGGTCTGGGTCTGCTGTCCGAGTGACCCTCAGAATCTGCCTGAGGCTGGGGGCGCTGCCAGGTTAATTCGCCCGCACTCTTAATTATCAACAGCAGGGGATGTGTGGCGCTGTAACACATCTACTTCCAACCTGGTACCAGCGCTCGCTGCAGCCCATCGGTTTCTCTAACAAGATTTTCCTTAGTGACTGAGAAACAGATCATTTTAATTAGCATTAGATAATGAATTTAAATGGCGTTGCAGCAATTCCAAAATCTCCCTTAACTGTCCTAAATAACATCATGTAGGAAGTACTCTAGTGGGATTTATTGAGAAATATTGGCGGTAAGAACACAGCTTGAATGGCTTCTTCGGTGGGATTATTTTCCTCTGGCATTTCTTTGAGCATATAGTGAAGCCAGAGTTCCACTATCACAATTACAGGACTTGGGGTCACCTGCTGGCCTCATTCCTTGCCTGTGAGGGCACCTTCCCACTTGTCCCCACTGGTAAGGGACTGTTCTCTCCACTGAGAAGTGCCTTCCATTCAGAAAGTCGGTCGTCCCTGTACCTTCTGCCTTTGTTCCCAGTTCTGCTTTCTGGGAATTCACTCTATCCTTCTGTGCCAAGGGGAACAGGGTGACATTTCTGAGGGCACCCAATGGGACTGAATGGATGTTGTGTTTGAGATGAATACGGCTGCTGTTCGGCCTTTGACTAAAGGAACTGTGAAAATAATGCATTGTCTTTAGGGCCCTGAAAGGTCCTGCGGCTGCATTTCTCCCTCCCTCTGCACTGCTGTGGCATTGGCAGCAGCTCGATTCACGCTTCTCTGAAGGAAGGGAAAATTCTTGGCCAGTGTTGAGCTACTACACCACAGGCCCGCTCGTCTTATTATGAGGGATGGATTGGTAGCTAGACCAAATTCTGATTTAGGAAAGAAAGGCTCTGTCTCTTCCTCTTGGTTCACCTGGCCTCCTGTAGATGAGCTGATCCATCATTAGGCCTTGGCTGCTTTATGGAAACAGATAAATACCATAAACTTGTATGAACTCAAGACTCCTGTGTTCCAGTTTTTCTGCATATTTGAAGCATAAATTTCATTGTGACAGTCTTAAGTTTCACTATGGACCAAGAAAATGTGTTCGTTGTCTGTCTCGCTTCCTGCCTCCCTCCCTCCCTGCCCCCCTCCCTCAGTTAAGAGTTATAGGGCTCTTATAGGTACTTTATAGTTACATCCATGTTTAAGCTGCTACCTGCTCTGCTGCCAACTGCTGTACAAAATGCCAGAGTTGGTGTCAAACTCCATGGGGTTAAGGGCATGGTGACCAGCAACACTGCCCCTATTTCAGATGCCAGCCACTCTTTAAGGGTCCCCAGGCTACTCTAACTTATGACCACTACCTACAAATTCAGCCCACGAAAACTCGAGGTTTGCTGCTTCACTTGAATAACACAAAACTTAGGAAAGGACATAATGACAATGGCAGTTTCTTCCAGAATACTAATCAGAACCAGCTAAACAAAGACATGGGAAAGTCCAAAAGGGTTACATGCCTTTGTAACATGGCAGAGCTTACATGCCACCTTTCTGTGAAATCGTGGTGCATTATCCACTAGGACGTTGATAGGTTCACCAACTAGAAAGTTCCACTGAACTCAACATGCAGATTTCTTCTTAGGGTCTCAGACAGGCAGGGTTGAAGGACTCACTGGCCATGTGGCTGAACTCCACCCCTAGTCCCTCTGCCTCTTCAGAATTTAGGCTCAAAAACCCAACCTTTTCAGGTCCTTGGGCTTTCTGGTGACCAGCTGCCACTCTGGGTCATGTTATTTTTCCCCGTGGGCTTAGAGGTGATCCAAGAGTCCCATGGATAACGAAGATATTCCTCTTACTTGGGCAACTATAAGTCCTTGGAGTCTTCCCTCCTGGGAGCCAAGGACAGTAGCTAGTCAAGGTCCTTATGATACGACAGGATGACTCAACTGAGCGTGCTTGCGGGGAAGAAAGGAACGAGCCTGAGCACGCAGTGCTGTAGAGAGCACCCTCAGTGTTCCACTCCCTCACTGTGTGCCCTGAAGTGAATGCAGAATGGGAGACTGGACTCACTGTTTGTCTCATTCCATCCCTACATACTGTACAAAGCCTCTTTCTGGGTTTTGTGATACCAGAGTTTAAAGGGTTGTATTCATTTTTATCATGTGTGATATTTAGTACACGTTTTTATGCATTTGGTGCAGTATCTGTAGGGTCTCACTACGTAGATTGAACTCGTAGTGATTCTGCTGTTTTCAGCCTCTCAAGTACTGGGATTACAGGTATATACCACCACACCCAGTCTCAGTCTCTGTCTCAGTGAGCCTCCGGGGAGGGACCAGCACAGCATGCCAGGGATTGAACCTCTGCCACTGTGCTCTACCTAAGCAGGCACTTTAGTCAGTGGAGCTATCTGGCTGGCCCACATTTCTATCACATACCTCAAGCCCTGTATATATGCCTTACTTTATGGATGATTTTCATGGCATTTTTGGCAGTGAGTGTTTTTTGCCATGTAAAATGCTATTCCACTATGTAATATCCTATGATGGCTCTTGCAGCATTCCAGGAGTTCTGACATTCAAACCCTATTTGAACATTTTTGAAGGGAGTTTCCTGATTAAGTTAGCTATCACAGTTGGAGTACTTTCTTAATCCTAAAACTGCCCTGCTCCCCCCCGCCCCCACAATCCAGTTCTGTGATCCTCCTTGGTAAAGTCACACAGATGACAGCCTGCTGTGAGGATGCTGAATAACCAAAGACACAGATTTTATATCCTCTAGGGTTTTTCTCCAAAATAAACATTCCATGCGCTCTTCGTCTGTTCTTCATAAGTTTTTTCATGTATATAATTTTAGGCAAACTTCATCAGCCTTCTGTTGGATATTCAATGTCTCTTGTACAGGACAGTGCCAAGGACTGTATACAATATTCCAGGAGTGGTTGGAAAATGAAATGTAGCTGTTATATTTCTTAATTTGAAATCCTTAATTGATATTCTCTATCCATTAATTATCCTAAGATTATACTTGCTTAGCTGAGCTGTGATTCTCAGTCTTTTTCTAAGATCAATGTATTTCATGGGTAATGTTGTCTTTTGGATTCTTCGCCCCCTTCTCCCTTTCTACTGATCGATGCTACTGTGGTTTGTGTCCAAATGTCTCCCCCGAGCCTCATGAGCTGATAGGGATGTTTTAGAGGTAGCTGAGTGTAGGATGTGATGCTGGGATGAAGGCTGTGTGATTAGGAAGTCAGTCCACTGACTAGTTTGCTGCAGTTCTGGCTAAGATTAAGGGAGTGAGAGCTACTCCTGCCCTAGGGTAGGTAGCCTGTATGCACCACAAGGGACAGAAAGAATCTTGCCTCCCCTTCTTTGCTTGCCCACCCTGAACTGGTTCTCTTCTGCCCTGCCAAGCCACCCACCTTGGAGCTCACCAATTATGAACTAAAGCCTCTACAAACTGTGAGAGAAATAAGCTTTTCCTCCCTGCACTCCAACCATCAGTTATTTTGTCTCAACAATGAGAGAAACGTCACTAAGATCATTGCGTAATGGTTTTTCTCTGGCCAGCTGCTTGTTTCTCAACTCAGCTGCTATCCTCAGAGCTGGGAGCATGTGATAGGATTAATGATTAGAACCTTCACCAAAGTAACTGTTGGGAACTACTGGGAAAGAGGGGCTCTCTTAAAGTTTATTGTCATATAATATGGAAAGTGCAGATCACATTCTGGAAGACTTCACATTTAAGGCAGTAAGAAATTCTGTGCAATTTATAAAGCACAAGACAGGGGGTATATTGTTCCTGATCAGGACTCACTACTTGAAGCTGACGTTCTTTTCAGGGTAGCAGTACTGTGGAAGTTTGTTTGGCTGATTGGCTAAGAATTTTTAAGGTTCCTGTTGACCTGGAAAAGTGAATTTTGTTTATAATTAGACCTTACATTTTAGGGAGATAAAGGAGTTTTTAATTTTGGGTATATGGCTGTGGATGTTCTAGGTTATTCAAACCATGGCCTCCAAAAAATTTTGTGTAAAAATTCCCTCTTGATCATGCAGTAGACTACGGGGCCTCTCACACATACACCCTCCTTCATGGTCATCTAAAGATTTCCTAGTAGGTTTGTTTTTCCCTGGTGGTTCAGATGTACATAGCTTCTGACGTTCACTTCTCAAGGAGCCGGAGAAGCTAGTGGCTTCTGACCAGCATTTACGCCTTCTGAGGGCCTGTGGTCTAAGCATGTTGCCACTCTGACCGAGATGAGGTTCATACCAAGAGTGGGCAGAATATTCCCAAGCCAGGTTCTCAAGACTCAAGACCTAGCCACTTGCGCAGATCAGCCATCAGGTTTTTCAGATTAGGCAAATATGTACCTTCAACTTTCCAGGTCTCTGAAATTTTGAGCTACAATTTACATTTAAAAACAGCATTACCTAAAAATTCTTACCTGAAAAGCAGCGTTTTTTTCCTCTAAGAAGAGCATTGTGGAGAAGTTATTTTGTCAAGAAAGTTGTTTGGAGTGTACCAGAGACTAAATTGCTCATTTCAGCCGGGCGTGGTGGCGCACGCCTGTAATCCCAGCACTTGGGAGGCTGAGGCAGGAGGATCGCTGTGAGTTCGAGACCAGCCTGGGCTACAAAAGTGAGCTCAAAGCCAGCCTGAACTGCACAGTGAGACCCTGTCTCAAAAAGGCAAAAAAACAAAAACAAACAAACAAACAAAAAAAATTGCTCATTTCAGACCATACTGCTTAAAGAGAATTTCAAGTGTTCCTTAAGATTTTTTTAAAGAGTTTCAGGAAAGGCAGGGCACAGTGGCGCATAGAGTTTGTCTTATGTGAAAACCAGAAGTGATGTGTGAAGAGCAGAATAAAAGCAGACAGCAGAAGGAGGGTACTGGGTCCTCCTCCGAGGGGCTGGGGTTCAAGAGATGGGTGCAGGGAAGGGCATGAAGGCTATTAGGCCGTGTCCCATCCAGTACCAGCTGCACACAGCGACTGTAAACATGTGCAGTGAATGTATACTAAAATAACTTTAGACAATTGCCAGTTGTGTTGGTAACTCACTACTATTATGGACTATTGGACTATATTGGATTACTTTGCTGAATTCCAGTATCTCCAGTCTTTGGACTAGCATCAAGTATATAAAGGCCCTTTAAAGACTTCTCCAAATACCGGTTCTCTAACTGCATTGGAGCGCTGATCTCTGACAAAACAAAACAAAAAGGGGGGGCGGGGGGGCTACAAAGGACTGTTTTTTAAGTGGGAAAAAATTATACAAGATAGGACAGATATACAGCAACTTTCTCCTAGTTCAATGAAAAGAAAGGTTTTTACTAATACTGTTTAGACAAGATATGTCTGCATCTTGTCCTCTGAATAACTACTATGAAGACAGCAATATGTAATGTATTATAACTTTCTTACCTGTTTTGAAACTGTTTTATTGCTATTTTTCTTTTTTCTCATTAACATAAATAAAACATTTAAATAAATAAAATAAGAGGCAAAATTTTAAAAAATGTTTCCAGATCTCCTAAGAAGCTTGCCTTTTCAAAGAAGTTAAGAAAAACACTCTTCTGGACTGTATGGCAAGGGAGATGGAGGCGGCTGGCAAAGCATCCTGTAGGATTTGCCAGATTTGGCTCCTTAACTTCTGCCTCACCACAGGCTGCCCTGCCTCCTCTTCGGTGCCCGCGTTTGCTGCAGCTGAGTCTTTGGCTTCTTGGTTAGCCGCTTCCACTTGCCTTTTCTTCCCTTTTCCTTGCCCCTTTTTGTCTGAGGAGTCAGCCCTTCTGGTTGCTGCTTTTAGCTAATTTCCACTTTTTCAGGAGCAGCATTAGCTGACAGCCTTGTGGGTCTCTTGGGCTCTTCCTTCACCGCACCCCTAGGAGCTGACCTCCTTCTCAGGCATCTTGGCAGAGCAGGCCTGAGGGTGCCTGGAGCTTGGGTGCTGCACTGCTGGGCCCTGCAGCGCCTCTCCAGGACCAGGCCTGGGCAGTGAGAGATCCTTCCATAAGTTCTAACGAGAAGGTTTTGTAAAATAATTTTAAATTTAGTAAAGAGTTTCTTAACGTTTTGTTTTCCAAGGAAGAGGTTTGTCTCAGTTACTTTTCTCTCATGGCTGGGAAAAAAAAAAAAAAAAAAAAAAAAAAAAAAATACCCTACACCCAAAATTAAGGAAGGAAAGGTTGACTTAGCTCACAGTTAGTGGAGGTTTTATTCCATACTTGTCTGGCTCTAAGACAGAGTGGCGGGTGACAGAGAGCAGCAGTTTATGACGGCAGAAAACAGCGAAACAGCAAGAGCAAAAAGGCAGGAACAGCAGAGGCAGCAGCAGCAGTAGCAGCAGCAGCGGCGCACCTCCCTTCCTTGTATTGCATTCAGGCTGTCTGCGCAGGGCAGGTGTGACTCTCACACCATAATCCCAGCATTGGGTCATGAATCTTCATGAGGCTTTGTTGGGACAACTACAAACAATCCATAACAAGGTTCTCCAGTGCTAACTTTGGATTATAGAATGAGATGGGTAGAGGGTTTGGTGCCTACAATCTATAATCCCCATCAAGTTTGAGGAACTTACTGAGTTGCCATACAGTTACTAGTTTAGCATAATTTGACATAATTTCTCCAGACAGGAGACGCCATTGTCCATAAATCCTGACTTCAGCCATGCACAACTTCTCGTGAGAATTGAAATTTGTCTTGGAAGCTTTATAGTCCTTGAAAGCCAATTGTTGCAGTAATATATTGGATTATGTCAGAATCCTCTTTGGGTGAACACCAAGAAGCAAGTCACCTACCTGTTGAATCAGGATAGAATTTCTGGGAAATGTCAAGTTTATAAAATCCTTATGTAAAATTTGTGGAACGTGTCCAGGAGATTCAGTAGATCCCTCAGGCATTAGTGTCCAAGCATACTGCTCATTTTTCCAAGGAAAATAAAAGAAAACAAATATTTGTTCATTCCTTTTCTATAGGAGTGCTAATGAGAGCATGCCGTCAGCCCTCTCACATGAACCCTTTAGAGTCAGCCAATGCATTCACTGGTTGGGCATTTGTGGGAGACACTACAAGAAATTTTAGAACAACAGTTTTATTTGTGGTTGTAAGAGCTTAGATATATCTTCATCTTTGCCCATGGGTTTTGTTGTTAGTTCATTTGTTTGCTTTGTAACAGGCAGGATAGCCATAGTACAATGACTGAAAGGGAAAATTAAGCATAGATTAATTACATCTTCCACTGCAGGAATGAGCCCTGGTATGTCTTCAGGTTCTCAGAAATACTAAAGCAACCTAGGAGATAGTTTTCAAACATCTATGTAAATCTTAATTCAGAAATTTTATTTTTGTCACATTTGAAAAGAGGTCCATAGAATGCAGTGATTTCAGAGAAACAACATTTATATTTTTATGTAATATAATAATCTCATCAGGATGATAAATGTGGTCCTGGAACGTAAGTAAAGCATAAGCCTTAATGTCTGAATGAATCTGGAGTTGATGTGCTTATTTCTCCTAAGGACAATGCTGTTTGATCTCCTAGCTTAAAAAAACAGACCTCTGGGCCCTGGGTTAGCTCAGTGGAATAAGCACTTGCTTGGCAAGTGCAAGGGCCTAAGTTCAATCCCTGGTCCTGGGAAAAAAACAAACAAACAAACAAACAAACAAAAAACCCCACAAATGAACAAAAAGAAAACCCAGACCTCTGCCTAGGAGATCTACAAGGGCAATATCACATCCCAGAAAAGTGTGACCCACAAAAATAAGATAAAGAGTGATAGGTATGGATTCTAACAAAGAAACTTAATTTCACTAGAAACTTTTATTATTGAATTATTTTTTATTTTTTTAAAAGATTTCCTGGATGTATTGTGGGGAGGTTTAGACCAGTGTGAGTCACTCAGCAGTTGCTGATAGAATGCCACCTTTTCTGCTTAAGGTAGTTTTTCCTTATTGATTTAAACTGGCTTTTTAATGTAGTATAGGAGGAGGCTCCTTAGAGCTCTGTAAACCATTACTTTTATCAGAGGAGGTGGGAGATTATGAGTCTCACTTTTGTGGCTACATTTAAGGCTTCAGGGTGCTGTGTTAGCAGGGGGTGATCCCTTTTTGGTTATCCTGTGCTTTTGCTGTAACAATGTTCTTATCCTACAACTTTGTGGTAACAGTCTTTCAAAATTAAGGCAAATGGCTTGGAATTGTAAATGCACAGTCTTTCTGCATACTGGTTTCTTTTTTGTTCTTTTTTGTCAGAAATATTCTGTAAGATTTTGTCACGTTATCAAAGGGAGTCATTTCCCACCATAAGTCACGTCTTCCTACCTGAACCTCCAGCACAGGCATGCACTACCATATCTGGCTGGAAAATTCTTCACAATGACCCAAGGTTTGCCTTGAGACCAAGATTTAAGTTCAGCCGGGTCTAGTATCTGGTTAGAACAACTTATTTAATTTATTTTTATTTTATTTTATTTATGGAACCAGGGATTGAACTTAGGCCCTTGCACTTGCCGTGCAAGTGCTTATTTTACTGAGCTATCTCCCCAGCCCAAGAGCATCTTATTTTAAAGACCATGGGGTGGGGGGAGGCTAGGAAGATAGCTCAGTAGAATAAGCACTTGCCTGGCAGACATCAAGGACTTGAGTTCAATCTCCGTTTCTGAAAAATACATACATACATACATACATACATACATACATACATACATACCACTTGATGCCAAAGAAGTTCAGGAGAAAGGGTCAGGGATCAAATGAGTTAGTATAGTCAACTCAGGCACTGGAAGGTAAAGAAAAGTGGAGAAATTGATGACATCTGTTGAATCAGTCTCAGTTTCATCATTTAGTTATTCATTAGTGTATTGTGAAGATTATCTTAGGAAAAAAATCAAACCCATTCTGTCTTTGAAAAGCCTCCTCTCTCTCAGATATTTATATCTATCTATATCTATATACATAGATATAGACAGATACAAATGTATAGGTAGAGATATATATTCATTCTCACTTTTTTTTTTTTCTGAACTCACGACCTTGCACTTGCCAGACAGGCACTTGTGCCATGGCAGTGTCTCCCTGCCCCCTCAGGAGCACTTCTAAGATGGACTATTTATCTAGGTTGAAGGTTCATCAAAGTGACCATTTTAATTCCAAATTAGGCTTAATAAAGTTCACTCATTTAAAAAAAAAATATCTGAAAATCCTTCTGTATGATTTTTACATGAACAGAGTTCCAGCTAGAAGATTTCCAAATGCTTCCATCTTGGAAGAATCCATCCTGCCTTTTGCTTCACCACAATGCTGAGTAAGCTCTGGGGAACTGAGCCCAAGGAGATCTTTCTCCGGAACCCAGGAAAACACAAATCACTCCTCCTCTTACGTACCCGAAGAGTACAAATTATCTGAGCTCAGACAAAGAAATGAAGAGAATATTCTCTAGAGCAGAGCTCAACCACGAGAATGCAGAGTCCCCGGATGAGTGAGACTAGTTCCAGGACTCCATTGCCTGTCAGAGAAGCAGAGGTGCAACGGGATCCGTTCTCAGTAAGTTGCTGACTTATGAGAGAGTTCTATTCTGTGAGAATGTTCGTAAGTCAGATTTGTTCATAAGCTAGATACAGTGTACCATATCCACCTTCGACACAGTTATACACTATATATCGCTTTGTTCTTCGTAGCAGTCCCCACCATAAGAGGACATTCCTCTTGTTTCTGGACATCCTGGGCTCACACTTTCACTAACACTGAAATGATTTCAAAAAAAAAAAAACAGGGTCATATCAGAAAAATTGTCAATTTAGTGAAGATTTAGAAAAAGCACAGATTGCCATCCAAGAGATTTCAAACTAAAAATGTAAGAAAATCAGCTTACAGCACAGCTTGTCAGCACGAGTGATCAAGCGTGTGGTACCCTATCACAACTGTGTGGCACTCTTACACTTTTTAGGGCAGCAGCCATCTAAGCCATCTAAGCTTCCTTGTTTTAGGCTGATTGGCTAAGAAATTGAAGGCTCATGCTGCTCTGTGGCTCAGTGTTTTATTTGTAGGTTGAGCTTGCATTTCTGAGACCTACATGCAGTTTCAAGTTTCGGTCATGGCCCCGGGTGTTTATTCTTGGGGTCATTTTACACCATGCTATACAGAATGATAAACATATTACTTGAAGCAAGTAATTATTGGCTGGTTTATTTGCTTTCTGAAAACTAATAATAGCTTCAATCAGGAATCTTAAATAAAATAGCTGCTTCCTATGCAGTGTTGTGTTGATAGATGTTGGTAAACCAGTACTTGCTGGGAAAGGTTAGGGAAGGCTCTTACTTTTAGTTATTTCTAATTTCTGTAGTGCACATTTCCCCAAAGTTAACAGTAAAAGCTATTCACTTACACAGCCCACCTGCTTGGAGATCTTTAAAACGTGAACCTTCAGCTCTCCCAAACCAGCTGCCGCACACCATTTCTTCTGTGGCTTTGCTCAAGTTACAAATCTTGTGTTGTCAGGTTGGCATGAATACATCAATCAGTTACTCTCTGGAAAAATTCAGTAGGGCACAATTTTAAATTTTTCTGCTAACATCCGAGCTGTGTTTGCACTTTGTGCAGTAGGAGAACATGGCAGAGACTGTGGCAGCAGCAAGTCGTTAGCATCCTTCTGCTCTGCCAGCCCGGTCACCATGTCAGAAGTAGACGTGAAGCTGTGTTAGGGAGGCGTGCTCTTAGGACCTCACACTGGCTCCTCACGCTGAATGGAGTCTTTTCGTACTGTATGGCAAATGATCAGGTAAACACAATGGCTAGGATTTTTATTGCCTGACAATGGCTGTCCCTTCTGAACCATGTCTTTCTCCCCACTCTGGAAACTTTAACATTGCCTGCATCTGGTCTTTGTAACCTTACACATTATTTTGCACACGTATAATGGAGAAATCAGAAACAATTGGAGTTGGAATTCGATATTTTCCTTGTATCATTTAAAAATATCTGTTCTCTTTTAGCCTGTTTGCAATCTCTAAGGGGAAAATTTTTTAAATTTATTTATGTGTTTATTTATTTATTTGATTTAGGGTCTCACCTTGCAACTCAGACTCATAGCGATCCTCCTTTCTCAGCCTCTCTAGCACTGGGATTACAGATGTAGGCCACCACACTCAGTTTCATAGACAAGACAGCTCGCCCAGGGTTCCAGTGCTGGCACAGCATGTGGTACCAGGGATTGAACCCAGCTCCTTGTGCTTGCCAGGCAGGTACTTAGACCGATGAGCTATCTCCCCAGCCCTGTAATTTCTTAAGGTGCTAGAGGCTTGCTTTATTTAAAGAAACTAGGATTCTTTAATTTGTTCTTCAGTCTTGAAATTTACACTCTCAATAATATTCCTGTAGCCTTCTTGATAAATGTATTGTTACGCATGTAAAGTATTTTTTTGTCTTTCTTTCTTTCTTTCTTTCTCTTTCTTTCTTTCTCTCTCTCTGTCTCTGTCTCTGTCTCTCGGTCTCTCTCTGTCTCTGTCTCTGTCTCTCTCTCATTTCTTACAGGGTCTTATTACTGACTCACAGTGATCCTCCTGTTTGTACCTCCCAAGTGCTGGGATTACAGGTGCACGCCACTATGCCTGGACTCCATCACTGGCTCAGGAAGATAGAGAGCGGGGCTGGAGCAGCAGCTAGGGCCAGGAACCAAACCCTGCTCCCTGCACTTCCCTAAGTAATGGCTTAATCTGCTGAGCCTTATGGCTGGCCCTAGGTAATTTTTGTCTTTAACTTCACTCAAGTGCTCCTCTTGTCACTGGATGTTAGTCAGGTTTTTAATTCAGGGACTGCCCTTAACATTTCCCATGAATCCTTTTTCCCTCTTGTTGGATGTTTCTCTTGAATGATTCAAACATCCACTGGCCATATTTCCAGTGAGCTCCTTAACCCACAAAGTCTCCCTACTCAGACTAGTTTTTCCTTTGGATTAAAATTCTGTGTGCACTCTGCTTGTTCCTACCTTTGTGCCTCAGTTTACTGACCTCTAGGATCATAAGCACTATACTTAAACCCATTTTTAACAGATCCCCAGTACAACTCACTGCACAGTATTATTACCACTTCATCTAGGCATTCTTCTTTCTTTTTTAAAAAATTTCTATTTTTAGATTAATTTTATTGGTATATTTATATATATATATATATATATATATATATATATGTAATGATCGCAGTCATCATAGGTAACTTCTGCCTGTGCACGATTTATCTTTATCTCTTCTATTCCCCATTCTCCCCTCCAATGCCTTTCCCTCTTCCCCTCATTATTTATACAGCTCTGTTTCCAGTTTGTCCTTTTCTTTTTTATTTTTTCCTCTCCTGGACCTCCTTCCAGTTCCCATTCCCTTTTGCACAATTTCTTCTTCTTTTAGTTGTTACGCCAGAGAGACAATGCAATATTTATACATAAATCTGACTTATTTCACTTGCGAGTATGCTCTCAAAACCCATACTTAGCTCTGTCTCAGGTTGGTCCTTTATGACTGAGCAAAGGACCCCCAAAATTAGAAGCATCCTGGGGGCCAGGGAGATAGCACTGTGGCGCAAGTGCCTGCCTGGCAAGTGCAAGGTCATGAGTTCGAACACTGGTCCAAAAAAAAAAAGCTTCCTCCCACAAGGATATATGCATACCCATGATTATAGCAGCACAGCTCTTTTTTCTCTCATCTGTTAGTTTAAGGAATTCTTTTTCAGATTAGAAGCCATGAGCCGACAAACACATTCTCCCCTGTCCCTCATATCGCAGCCCCATTTCTGGCCTGGGTTGTACCACAGAAGCTTTGCAACAGCCTTAATAGCTACAATCTTCTTCATGAGCATCCTCTGCAGAGTTCTAGTTCTTTGTTTTCCAAATCTTATTTCAGCTGTCCATGGAGGAAAAGAAAACTTACACAGGCAGGTCTCTGAGTTGTCAAGCCAGGAAGCTGTATGACTGAGTCATTCCAAAGCCCACCATTAATCCTGGGCGCCATCCCAGCATGACTGCTTGCTGACTCTGTGACCTTGGTCACTGTAGTCCTCTGGCCTTTGCTTCCCTCATCTGATGGCTAAAAGCAGTGGTGTTCACCCTGGCTGTGGCTCCGAATTATGTTTCAAATGAAATGAGTTGACATACACGAAAGTGTTTGTGAATTGAGCATTACACTCAGCTATGAGGTGTCCTTAATAACATTATAAGGGCTTTATGTAAAATATAGGATGTGAAATTGATCCAGCCTGGTGCAGTTTCAGCGTATCACCACCCACTTAGGATCAGAAGCTCCTGCTTGCTGATTCAGTATCACAACGCCATAACATAAACTAAGATTAACACCGGCAAGAATGAAAAGGGGCAAAGGGGACTACCTGGGTGGAGGGGAGGGGGTTACAGCAAGAAACAGCTGCACTGCGTGCACAGACCTGCTCCTTGGGGTGATTATAAAATGCATGTACCATAAACATGAACTGATAAATTTTTTAAAATACCATCACCATGGAACAAGATGACTCATGGTTTGCTGAACTTCATTTGATCTTTGACAAGGTTAGTAGTGAAGGCGCTCAGCTAAACACAGCAAAAGGCAGCTGTGGAGCTAGGGGAATTGTTTGTATCTTCAGACAAGTCTAAATGAAACATTACCTACTGATAAGCACTGCAATTAACTGCTTTTCCACACGTTAAACAAGCCTTCCTCTGTATTCTTGGCTTCTGGGGATAAGTGAAGGGAGAGAGATAAAAAATATTGGCTGTTTTCCTGTTGGTAATTAAATGTTGGTAATTTACAACTGATAAAATTAATTGCTGCCGTATGGTGAGTTGTCTAGGTTGGTTCAGGATCCACTAGATACTGTGGAAGCTTCAAGGAAGGCAAAGGGGCCAGTTTGGGGCTTGGCCTAATTTCTAACCAATTTGAATGCAGATTTTCGGAAATGGGATCTTACAAGGGCTTCGCAGCTTAGAACAAAATAAATTTAATTCACTGATTATAACTGTTCACGTAAATAGGAAGACAAATGATTATCAAACTATCTTGTGTGTGTGTGTGCGTGTGCTCATGTGCATGTGTGCGTGATAGAGAAATTTGCCTTCCACCTGCTGAATCCTAACTGAAGACATGTAGTGCTGGCGGCATTATGGTTCATGTCCTCTCTCTGCTCCTCTCTCCCGCTTCTTTTCCTTCCGTTCTCACGTTCTCCCACCTCTGAGCAAAACAGTTCATTTTCAACAGCATCCAGTGATTTTTTAAAAAAGCATAGATGTGATCACGTGTCCCTCTACTTAGGACACTGCAGCCGCTCCTGGTTTTCTGACTGATAAACTCCAGCATCCTTAGGGTGACACCCAGGTCCATCCCGACTGCTGCCGACCATGCCTGCCACTCCAGCATGTCCCCGCTGGGCCGCTTGTTCCTCTACTCCAGCTCCACTGTACCTGTCTCCCTGAGGCTCTTTGAACATGGCAGGGAGATCCTTATTTTGGTGCCTTGCCCTGGTTATGTTTCTGTCTGGAACCAAGACTCCCCTCAAGCCCTGCAAGCGCCGGCTTTGCTACCTGCTTTGTGAAGTCTCATGTGGACGGAATATTTGTGTCACTCCAATATTTCTTTGAAACTCAAACCGCCTTTGGTGAGAAAGTAGGTTGTAAATGTAGAGTGCGCAGGATGGGATTAAAACCTCCTTAGCAGAGAGGAGGAATCAGGAAGTGGATTAAGCCCGCCTTAACCTCGAACTTTCTAGCCTGGAGAACTGGGAAGTGCAGGTGCTGCTGTGAAGCCCCGCCCCCATGCGCGGTGATTGGCCGAGCAGAGATGCCCACCTATTGGGACTGGCACCTCACACCCCTGCCCCCTCACCCCAGCTCTCCTGACTTACCTTGGTAAGAGCAGACTCTTGCCTTGGTCTGCTCTAGGTTATTTTTAAAACACTTGTTTTTAGCATCATCATATTTATTTATGAATAACTGTATTTTCTGTCTCACCCAGTAAGACTTCCATAAATAAGAATGTTTTTGTTCTTTTCTAACACTTAAAAAATACTCAGGCATAAAATAGCTGCTGAATCAAATTCATTACATAAAAAACACTATACTGAAGCTCTTTGTATGGCCCTGGATATAGTGGTATTATTTACATGGGACATAATACCACAAATAGAACTGTTGGGCCAAAGGGAAACTATGTTTAATTATTAATGGAGACTCCCAGATTGCTGTGCAAATATTTAGTAACAAATAACTTTTTTTTTTTTTTTTTTTTAACTGGTAATCAAACTCAGGATCTTGTGCTTGCCAGGCAGGCATTTACGCCACTGAGCTATCTTCCCCAGCCCAACTTAAAAAAAAAATAATCCTCATAAGAGAGCACATTTCACCTTCTTGCCAGTGATGGTTAAAACAGTTCTTTTAGCATGTCCATGTGAAAAAGTAAAATATATTATTTATTTTTGCATGTCCTTGATTCTAAGCATTTTCTCACGTCTTGCTGAAAATTTGGAGGTGTGTTCCTGTGAGCTGCCCCTCCCCTCACTTTGTCCTGATCTTCTTTCATAAGAGGGTGGACTGATTATTCAATTGAGATGCTTACCCTTTAGCAGTCATATAGTATAAATGTATTTTCCTATTGTTCTTTATATTACATTTGATTATAGAAAGTTCATCTTTCTTCTTTGAGTATCTAAGTTTGATTGAGAGAGAAGGTCTTTCTTATCTCCAAATTGTGCATACGGCCATTCTTATAATTTTTCAAGTTTTTACGTATTTATTTACTCAACATATTTGCATTTAGATGATTACTCTTATGGTATTGTGTGTGTGCATGTGTAAATCTATGGTAAGGAGTTTCATTTTCTTTTCCATATAGAGGGTCAGTCGTACCAGTACTAGTTATTTAGTACTCCGTGCTTTTCCTATCGAACTGAATTACTGGCTTTATCACATTATTAAATTCTCATAAAACTGGATTACTCCAAGGCTCTCTGTTTAGTTCCATTAGTATGGTTACCGACCATCTGATACATCCTTTAAATTTGATTACATTTCCATTATGTTATGCTATCTGCTTATCTTCCTTGACTGCACACAAGTGATTACTTTTCCATATGAATCTTAGGATCATTTTGCCTAACTCACCAGAATTTTTTGAGGTTGAATTTCTCTAATGCAAGTAGCATTATGTAGGGAGTCAATATGACTATAATGCCAAAAGTGTAGGTTAAAGTATTTATTTTTTTCTGAGCCATATTTTTCAGCACTAAAATGGTGATATTAATTCTTGCCCTCTTACTGTCCCACTTTAACTTTTGTATAGATACTCAAATGTATAATATGAAGGTTTTCATTTCCACTAGTCCAGGGTGTGTGTGTGTGTGTGTGTGTGTGTGTGTGTGTGTGTGTGTGTATCTTTGTATGTGGGGAGGAGGGGCATGAACAAGAACTAGTTGGGTTGTGCTTGCCAGGCAGGTGCTTATGCCACTGAACTATCTCCCCAGCCTAACAACTAGCTTAAAAATTTCAGCATAAGAGAACACACTTTTCTTGCCAGTGATGGTTAGAATAGATGTCCATATGAAAAGGTAAAATACATCGTTGTTCATTTAGTTTTGCATGGCCTTGATACCAAGCACTTTCTCATGTTTTGTTGGAAATTTGGAGGTGTTTTTCTGTGAGCTGCCTTTTTGCTCCCTCCCTTTGACTTGATCTGTCTTTTTTCCTAACAGGGTAGGCTAATCATTCAGTTGAGACTGTTGCAAATACTGTACAGTTCAAATCATTTGTTTCAGATAAAAGACGCATTTCATTTGCTTTTGCAACCATGTAGGAAAATACTTGCATGACCATAACTCCTGGTAGACAGTGCCTCAAGAGAACCACTTCTTCTTTCTACAGACATCAGCTCAGGTCCCTATCACAGTTATCTGTGCATCCATTTTGGTTACTTCCTGTTTCCATAATCTTAGACAAAATACTTAGGCAAAATACTTTACCAAGAGCCAGACAACCTGTGGTCAGAACATTCGTGCTGTTTTCTGTCCCCCATCCCTCCCCAGGACGAGACTGGCTTGACCCTCTCTGCAAGAAAGCTCCTGCCCCACCCAGGGAAGAGTGTGGAGGAGTCAGTGGCAGGTGGTGGGAGGGCCATAGCAAGGCCATAGCACGTGAGCACAGCGCTCTTCTTCCTTAGCACAGCTCCTGTTCAGATCTTCAGAAGTTACCGCGTTCGCAGGGAACCAGCAGCTCTTTCCACCCCCAAGGGCTATTCATGCTCTGTTCAACAAATCTGAGCAAGTATGGGAAGCGCTGTGCTGGAGGCTTTTTATTTTAGCCTGTTTTCTTGCAAACAGCAGCTTGAGCTATGGCCTTGCAGCTCTATTCATTGAAACCAGGGTAGATAACAGAAAATCAGTTAGCCATGTATAATTTGACTCCTAGGGTTTTAGAAATAAATGTCTGTCCAATTTACTTGCCAACTTTTGTTTGTATCCTAATAGATGTACCGTTACTCAGTTGGTCTTTAAGGCTTTTTTAGTATAGAAAACTAAGGATTATTTATCCTTTTTAAGAGAAACTATGCTTCATATTTAGCATATACAGTTTATGTTAACATCTGATTTTAAATTTATCACTTGATTTGTTTGGAAAGCTTTAGTTCCTGAGAATAAATAAATTCTTGTCTTTATCCTATATTTAAGGACATGTTTAATATTGTCAGAATAACAATGCCAGTATTATCATCAATTCCATTAAAATTGAAAATTTGGGGGCTGTGGATATAGCTCAGCAGCACAGCACTTGGCTAGCAAGCCTAAGGTCCTGAGTTCGATTCCTAGTACAAAAAAAAAAAAAAAGAAAAAAATTAGGATTTTTTCTGATTTGAATGTATTCCATTAAAGATATACATTTAAATTACTATGCTTCAGATCCACTTGAAATAATTCTTTTAAGAAAGTATGGAGGGCCAGCCAAATCGCTCAGTAGATTAAAGTGCCTGCAAGAAGGCGCAGGGGCGGCGGGTTTGGTCCTCAGGCCTGGGGCCTGCT
>PVJA010003556.1:83203-94126 GCA_004027025.1 Myocastor coypus | reverse complement strand
AAGATTTATATTATTCCTTTCTGTTATGCATTTTCACGTAAACTTCAACCCAACTCATTTATAATCATAGGATTTTTATACAACATGCAACAGAGAGTATCCATGCCATTTTCATTTTTTCTTTGTTTTAGCATAGAAGTATGACACCCAGAGAGGCTAAGAACTTGCCCAAAGGTCATGCACTTGCTTAGTAGCCCAAACAATAAGGGAAGAACCCTTCCTTCGTTCAGTGAACTTCCCAGGGCTTTTCAAGTCATACCATGTGTGTGAATCACTAGGGATCTTGTTACAGTTCTGGTTCTGAATTCAGTAGGTTTCAGGGGCTATGGGATTCTGAAAGTCTAGCAGGCTTCTGGAAGTTACTCCTGCTCATATCTCTCAGACCACATCTCAGGGGACCATCATAACACCCTGGGCACATCCTACCTGATCCTCACCATTGTGATGCTCCATTTTGGGTATTCACTCATTTTCTCCACCAGATGACAAACTCTGTGAGAACAAGAAGAGTGTTTTGTTCCTCATTTTGACTTGGATGTCCTACACTATGCCTGGAAAGATAGCTAACCGATATTTTGGAAGCATAAAGAAAAACTTATGTGTGTCCAAGTATAAAGCTGTAGTGCAAGGTAGACACAGTTGGACACAACTGCAGTCCCAGCATGCTAGGAGGTTGGGGCAAGAGGATTGTTACAAGTTCAAGCCTAGCCTGAGCATTTACTGAGTCCCTGCTTTAAAATAAAATTATAGAATTTCTAGAAATATAGCTCAGTGAAAGAGCCCTGGAATCAGTCCCTAGTGCCATCAATGTCATCGTCATCATCATCCCACAATGCCTACATATTCTAAGTGTGATGACTTGTTTGAAAATGACATTTATCATATGTATTTTATCTTCTCAAGTCTTATTTCGATACCTAGGTCTAATAGTAATTAGGTTGGGAAAACAATAACCAAAAGAAGCCCTGCAGAGGCCAGGGAGATAGCTCAGTCCATAGGTAAGGAAATTGAGACAGGGTCTTCAGTGGTTAAGATGTGAAACCAGCACTTGGATTCACACACGTGCCAGAGTCCATGGTTTATTCCACATTACCACTGCATGCAAACTTCCAGGAAACAACAACTGTCTCAAGCTTCAAGCGACCCTACTCATCTGTCAGTGACCTGACAGTTGGTTTCGTGGAATCCTGAGAGGGTTGGGGAGAAACACATCAGATCAACAACAGGTTTGTGAAAATGTAGCATTGAAAAGAATATGATTCTGTGTTATAGCTTTTAATCAAAATTACATAATACCACTGAAAAGTTAGGTGAGAGGCAGTTAAGGCAGATGTCTCAAAGGTCCAATTCCTTTCACACTTCATTAGGTCCCTTACAAAACCTCGCATTCATGTTTGGGCCAAACCTGAGAGGACACTAATCATATGAAAGGATCTGGAGTTTTGTTAAGCATGTACACCCAATACAAAAACATCAGAACATCTAAAGGACAGAGAGATCTTAGTTTCTCAGAAGCTTACAAAGCAGTTACATGGTTATATTTTAACACTGACTGTTGAAAACTCAGGGCATTAAGAGCAAGAGAAGAGAATGCATTGTCAGGTTGCACAGGTGGGCTTAGTCTTTCTTGATAGAAATGTAAAACTGCACGCCAATGCGCACAGAAGCAGCCCTAGCTGCAGCAGCAGGGCTGCGAACGTGGCACTACTGTGGGGAGGAGCGGACCTCTTGGGATTGGCTTTTAGCCACACTTATCTTTCTAGTGTGCTAGCATTTACCTTTGGAGGGAAATAATATTATGGATCATAGGCTCAAGATCTAGTTTTGCTGCTTCTCAGTTATGGTCTCAAACTGACATAATTCTTGCAAGATTTAGCTTCTTTATCAATAAAGGGGGCAATACTCACCTTCCTCCTAGGATTACTATAATCTTTATCTTACGACATACTGTGAGCTTTTAATCCAAAACAGGATGGTAGCAGGTTATACTCTATTTTACCTTACCTTGTAAATTATTTTCCTGATGAATCTCTCTTTGATATTTCCTTTCCTAACGTTCAAGTTTTTAATGACAGAATTTTTTTTTTTAATTAGCCAAGGTTAAGAAAAAAATCTACCTACAAACTTATGAAACATGTGTACAAGAAAATTGCTATAGGGCCCGGCAGGATGGCTCAGTGGTCTAAAACACCTGCTTAGGAAAGCTTAGGCGGCTGCAGGGTCCGCGATTCGATCCCCAGCACCACATGCTGCAGGGCTGAGCTGGCCATAAAAACAAATATATAAACAAACAAAAGTTCTGAAACAAGAAAAAAATAAATAAATAAAATAAATAAAATTTTTTTAAAGAAAATTGCTATTATTTATATTATATGCAAAGATAGTGCTTCTCGGATGTGAACCTTGGTGTGTTAGAAAATAAAATGACATGAAATTTCAGTAGACATATATAATCTTGCAAGTCAATTTCACTCACAAATTTTAATCAGTATATCAAAATAAAATAATGTTTTAAAAATTAAATTTTATAATTCTCCTTTGGGAAAAAAAAATTTCACTTCAATTTATTTGAACATTAATTACCATCCATAAAGAACTAAACAATAAACAAGATTATTTCAATTATAATGTATTTTTGGCTTCTAGAATAAGTTGATCATATAAAATTAACACCATTCAACATATTAAAATACACATTTTTATTCACTGGAATTTAGTTTGAATTGTATATGGAAAATAAAAAGAACTTTCTAAGAAATTATAACAACGTACATAATAGACATTTGGTCTGCAAATAAAACAAACATGATCTTTAGAAGTCTTCCCACAATTTCATCTTCGAGGCTTTGGGGAGTGGTAGCAGAAATTAACATCCAGTTTTTACCAGTCATATTCAGAACACTCCTGCTGCCTAGAAGGAAAAAAAGAGAAAAGTATCCTCAAATTAATACATTGCTAATTCTGATTCTTTCAATTCAATCTAATATTTGCATTATAAAAGCATAGCAGTAAAGAGGGAATACTCCGTAGTCCTTTTCAACCAACCAATGAACTGAACTGTTTGCCTGTCACCTGTTTTGACTACTCTACGTCAAAACCACAGGCTAAATTCACAGGTCACACTTGCCTCCTTTTCTAAAGAGATAGCTCAAGAAACATCACAACGACTATTCTCTATACTTGTTACCAGTATTTATACAGTGCTGCAACCACTTATCACTTAATCATGTCTATTGGCACTGGTGACATCGACAACCCCTTCTACCCTGTAGGATTAGTATCAGGAAGTGAAATCTTAAAGACTTGGCAAAGGTGGGTAGCAGCCCGATTAAAACAAACAAGACAACAAAGGATTTTTTACATTTTCTGGATATTTCCTAAAGATCTTCTCTCTTGGCTTGACTACTTAACATGACATCAAATGTTTAATTTATTCTACATCTCTGCTACAGAAAGAGCTTTTATTTCTTGATTTTAGCAGCTGGAATATTTTAATGTTTTAATTTGAGGTCTGCTCTCTACAGTGTCAGAACATCTGACTGAGTGTCTCTGAGGGATTTTAGAATCATTCTTAACCTCTATGTCAGGAAATGCAAAGGAAAATATGGAATTTTCGAAGCCATACATGGAAGATGCTTACATGCAAAGGATCCAAACATCGATATTTGTAAAAAGATGCAGTATTTGGATGGTAGCATATTTTATCTATTCTCACTTAAAATCAAAATAAAGTCAGGCATAGTGATAAACATCTGTAATTGGTGGCAGGAGGGACTGTAAACACAAGCCCAGCTTGGGAAACTGAGGACTTAGTAAGACTGTCTCAAATTAAAATATAATAACAATTTTAAATATGTTGGGGATGTACCTCAGTGCAAACATCCTGAGTTTCAATTTCCAGTGCAAATCAAAAGCAAATAAATCGAAGAAGCAGATTTATCTTGGGAGGCTGTAAACAAGTGGATCACTATGAGTCCGATCTAGTAGTGAAACCATGAAGATCCTGTAGACCCTTCCCTAAAATGCAAAAATAAATAAAGGCAAGTTTACATTTAAGACAGGAGAAAATGAGAGAACCCCAAAAATTACCCTGGTGTTGTTTCATGGTCTTGATTAGTCTTGGCGTTGGCCTGTTTCAGTGCCAGAGGAAGGCAGGGCTTGCCGCATGCGGCCCAGCAGCCGCTAGCAAAGGGAGCAGCTGAATTGTCCCTACATGCAACACATCTGCTCAGGTTTCAGCAACAAGGGGCAAGAACTACACGCGGCCTTGCCAGGTGACGCTCCTCCCCTCCGGTGCCCTCGGCCTTGGGCTTCCGCTGCCCATCTTCCCAGCATTGCACACACAGGGAGGGAGTGCTTGGCAGTAGGCCACAATGGGCGCCCCTTCTCACCTGAACAAATGAATTCTGCGTGGCGGGAGGTGACAGCACCTCGCTCTCGCTCTTCGCTGGGTCTGCCTAACGTGCGCGCACCCAGCTCAGACGGTCTCTTGGCAGCCTTGGCTCCTGGTCAAAGCACAGAATAAGGTCAGATTTGACGGCCAGGTATGGGAGGAGGTAGAGGGGTGGGGAAGCCACATGGGAGCCAATTGTTTTCCAAAGAAGACAGGAAGGAAATGTTCAGATGACTTTGCAAAATATGACATTTTGATTTGATTTCCTCACAGAATTGTATCGCATGCCAATGATGGAACCCGGTCCCTGAGTCTGCCTAAGCAGGAGCTTTGGTTCACTGAGCTATCTATCTGGCTGGCCCTGTAAATACTCTTATACAAAACAGAAAAATAGGCAAAGCCCATGGTGTGCAGGCAGCAGTGGGACAATAGGTGTTAAATTTGGGACAGGCTACTATAAAACTCAGGGCAGTCAGTGGTTGCTGCCCAGAGACAGAGAAAGGGCGAAGCAGGAACTCTCTCCAGTGTTTCCTGTCCTGGGTAGTGGCTCATTGATCACTTGATTGTTTGTTGTTTTCTGTCACACTGGGGAGTGAACGTAGGGCTGCGGGATGCCAGGCAAGCGCCCGGCCACAGGGCTGCGACCTGGGCCTGGTGACCATTTTATCACTGTTGGACTGGATATAGAAACTGGATAATATTCTCTGTATGTGTAGTAGGCTCTAGAATTGAAATATTCTTTAAAAGACCAGAAGAATAATGCAGATGTCAGTGGTGGCAAGATCAGCCGGGGGGAAGGAATGTAGGTGACTTCTCTCCTTGCTGTTTGCTCCTTGCGGCCTTTCAGGTGGGTGTCACTTCTGTAATACCTGAAAACCGAAGAAAATAAACCAACTGCTGCCGGCCTTTTCCCCCTCCATAGATCTGTCAGGAATCTAGGCTCATTGCACATTGGTGAAACCAATCACTATAACAAATGTGAACAAAAGGAAAATTAAATGTATCAGTCAACATTTTATTGAAATATGTAATTTATTTTGCATGCCTATCTCTGGTAATCTGAGCAACTGCTTTGAAGGTAACAATATGCACTATAACCACCACTGTTAATTTGTTACCATCTTGTTTTGAAATTCTGTATCTTTTGTATTGTTTTAGTTTCTATTCTCTTTAAAATTAAAAAAAGAAAATGTGAAATTTATTATCATCAACAAGACAAATGTCTTTTGCTAAAGATCATGTCCGTGTTTCACCCAAAACACTGTAAGAAACAGGAACTGATGCAGTTCCTGTTTGGTTCCCCAGTTTCTAGATCCAAATCTCTGTAGGGACACAACCCTGAACTGTCACCGTGAATACACACAAAATGGCTGTGGATTACAATTAGGAGTAGGATAACACTTGATATATATATATATATATATATATATATATATATATATATATATATATATACATACATATTAATTCTCACTCTGCTAGAATCTTGATAATCCTGTATTTTTTCTTCTGGAGTAAAGGAGCATTCTTAGGGTGTGGAAGCTGTCTAAGAGCAACTCTCAGGATAAACATTTCCAAGTGCTTCTTTATCTAAGAGGGGGGCAAAAGAGGAACTACATACGGAGATGTATGATGTACGTATATCAATTTCGCACAATGAACATAACCATCACGCACTACTTAATGTTTTTTAAACATTAAGGCTTAAAAAATGTGCCCAAAATATACACACCTTTCCCACAAGCTAGAGCCCTGAAAACTACAGCGGAACAAACTCAGCTCAGCAGTCTGAAGGCCTTGCTCTTATCTTTGATGCAGTGTTTTTAAAATCGTAGCTAAAAGGACACGACCTTCAGTTTCTGATCTGGCCTCTGAGGTTGCTTGGGGCCAAGGACATTTTATCTTGAAGCTTCAGATGATCACAAAGAACTTCCCTTTCTGCTCCAGCGCTTCTGTCATGGTTTCCCTCTTCCTAGAGGCCAGTGGGAATCGGGGCGTTATTTTGTAGACAGATGCAGGGTAGCAGGAACTCCGGGTTTCTAGGAACTGGGGGTTTTGTCCTCCGCTCTGGCACTAGCTTATCAGTACTTGCCTTGGAATTCTTTTCTCTTTCTCTTTTTCTTTCTTCTATTTTCTTTGTCTAACATGTGTCATCTAGCTATCACGTATCATTTATTTTTCATCATCAGTGTGTCGTCTATTCACCATCTATCTTCTATCATCTGCCATCTATTTATCATCTATCATCCATCCATCTATCCACCTACCTACCTACCTACCTACCTACCTATCATCTATCTGTCTATCTAAATCTTTCAAAGCAATCCTGACTCCTGGGGCCACTACAATGGAGCATTTTCTAAACAGCTTAGTCCCCAGGAAAAATAAAACAACATAACCCTTCTATTATATAAAAATACTACTAGTTTGCCCTTTTCTCAAATTTTCCAACCCTCACCATGTCCCTTTATTGGGTGTGGATTTGGGGTCCAGACAAATAACAGAATATAGTCTTATAGTCTCCTTTGCAATCAAAAGACAAATATTTTTTGTTGGATTCAAGTTTATAGTCTTAAACATCAAGGTCACATTTCAAAAATATTTTCTCTTTTCACAGGAATTTTCTAATCCTACTGTTTATTTCCCTACATTTCTCTAACAGTTAAGATAATATTCACAGAAGTTCTCTAGGGAGACACATGTTGAAAAGTGAGATGATGGAAATCTATTTCTTTTCTTTTTTTTCCTCAGCACAGGGCATAGAACCTAGGGTCTTCCCATTCCACAACATCCCCAACTCTATTTTTATTTTGGCAGGCAGGGTCTCAGTAGTCACTAAGACATCCAGGCAGGGCTCTAACTCACAATCCTCCTGCCTCCACCTCCTGCAGAGAGCTGGGGTTTCTTTCACTCAGACGCCAATTCTACTGGAGCATAGTATTTCAGCATTTCCAGCTGAAATCTGCCTATTTTTGCCCAACAAATCACCACCTAAATGATGACAACGGTCGCTGATTGAGGCTGCCAGTGCATACCAGGCCCTAATCACATCTGTTCCAAGGTGAAAAAGGTTGTGGTGAAGCTTAAGACTGCCAGTACTCTGAGCTGGGGCCCAGATCCTAACCTAGCACATTCTAGGCTCCTGATGCCCCTCCCATCAACCATACAGACTTGTTCATGATTTCCAGTGAGATTCTCCTTGGGAAAGGGTCCACATTAGGGTAGAAATTGCCTCTGCCACCATGGAAATGTCCACATCTGGTATAGCCCTTTTCCTTCTCCATCTGGGGCTCCTTTTCTACAAACGTTCACTGCTTCCGGAACAACAGGAGGGATGGTCTCACCACCACCTCTATGACATCGTACCTTTACCAGAATGTCCTTGCAAGAATGAGTTGCTGATTTGCACACACCGGAACACTCCGCCCTTTGTCCATGAAATAGTCACCCCAACCACAAGCATGAGCCTGACAGACGGCACTGAGGGGGAGACACTTATCTATTTGTCGTTACCTTTTGTCCATCTTGCTTCCGTCTACTTATCTGCCACCTATTATCTCTTTGAGGTGCTGGAGGTTGAACGCAGGGTGCCTTGTCCCTGAACTACATACACAGCCCTTTTATTTTTTGAGCATAGAGTCAAACTAAGTTTCCCAGGCTGGACTCAAATTTGGAATCCTCCTGCCTTCGTCTCCTGAGTGGCTGGGATCATAAGTGAATTCCAATGTACCTGGCCTTTAATTTGTTCTTGCATGTTGCTTAGTTTCTAACCATGGGCCATCTTGTACCTAGCAAGTTGTACCCAGTAGATGAGAGACGGTTCTAGAATCAGATTGACAAGGCTTCCATTTAAGATGTGCCATTCTAGTGAGCCTTTAGGCAATTTATATTACCTCTGTGCCATAGCTAACACTTCTGTGAACCAGGTGGGGGTGATAATAATTCCTACTTCACAGTGCAGTGTGAAAATTAAATAACACTTGTACCTAGGAAAGAAATAATAAGCGGTGACCATTACGGACTGCAGCCTAGCATGTTACCTACTAGACTCTACCTCTTCCATGAACCATTCTCAGGCTTCTGAAGCACCCAAACACACACAAGGGTCCAACTCCTGCACATCTTTTGAGGCTCAGTGCACCTCCTCTGTGGTCCCCTTGCACCTCTTCCTGCAGAATTTACTTTGTACTTGTCAGTGACCTGCTGCAAGGTGGTACAGTGGGTCACAGCTTTTCACATCCACCGCCCCGGGGGAGCTGCTGTCTTCCTCAGAGGAGACGGTGGCCTAACCCACTATGGACCCCAGGGCTTCACCATCTGGGACACTAATTAGTTATCAACAATAACCGACTTAATAACTGCACTTAAGGTAGGTGCTTTCTTGGAAGATGATGTCCATGTTGTTCAAATCACCCTTAAAGAAGGGAAGAGAGGGCCAGGGAGATAGCTCAGTGGAATAAGTGCTTGCCTGGCAAACACAAGGTGCTGAATTCAACCCCCAATACCACCACCACCCCCCAAAAAAGGAAGAGACTATATATAAAGATATCTTTTCCCAGAAAAGAATGTTAAACCTAAACCTAAAACCCCAAAGTTGAGTGTTTTCCACTTGTCTCAGCTTAGGACGGGTCCCCTTTCCCCTATGAAGATATGTTCAATAGAGTTGACTTTTCAAAATTAGAGAAAGCGTATGAAAATTACTTCAATGTTTTTGCCTTTGTTTCTTGTTTATAATTAGGGAATCATCAAGCATTTGGGCAGGATATAAATTGTGGCACAGGACCCATACAGCTTTAGGACAAGTGACAAGTAACTTATTGGGACAGTTACTATCTCTAGGGCATAAGAGATAGTCGCCCACCTTAATCTTCTCCAATTTGAGTGATTAAGGAGTTAGTGGGACAGCTGAGCATATCCAATGCTCAATAGATTGATACGGTGGTGCACATTTCCAATATTTGAGCTGAAGTTGTACGTACTGAACTAAATAAGGTCCCACTACATTCTGCCCAAAGCTGGAAGGAGAGGATTTGCTCATCAGTGATGTGAGCTTGTAGGAAAGAAAGCTCACATGAGGAGATGGCTTTTCCTGACTGCAGCCCTGAAGCTTGCCGCACCGTGTTTCTTGAGTAAGACCTGAATTCAGGGTGCTTTCCTTCTCTCCAGCTAAGAAAAACAATAGTAGTCAAAGGCCTGAAGTATTTAAGAAATGTTGGCACCAGAAATGACATATGATCTCTCCTAAGCTTCTCACTTGATGGGAAGACAGAGGTCCGGCCGACATCGCACCAAGGTCCTTCTCGAGCCCTCGCCACAGCACTGCCTCAGCAATTTCCTCACATTTATGACAAATTGGACTCTGCCTCACCAAAATGAGCTGTTTGGAAAGACTCTACCTTCGGGCCAGCGTACCACCAGAAAGTCAATAACAAAGTAAATCACAAGCGACAAGCAGAAATGCGGGCTGGGAGAGGTCACAAGACACAGAACTTGAGCAAGTAAACTTTGACTGAAAAGAAAAAAAGCGTTAGGTCACAGATGGTCAGTCAGCAAGTACAGTGAGGAGAGAGGGCAGGACTTGGAGCCAGACGGAACTGGTTTGAGATCCTGGCTCGGGCTCTGTAGCCTCAAACAAGATGCTGAATCCAAAAGTTACTTCATTTGAAGAGCAGAGATAACAATATCCTTACAAGGTCGGAAAGGATTTAATTCCTCACAGCTCAGCTCCTCCACACACACATACGCTTTGAGTTTAGTCTCATAAAACTTCATGAGGTGCAGTATTAAAACCACTGTTTTTTTAGTCAGAGAGAGCCAACCCCAAAGAGGTTAAGTCATCCGCCTGGGGTCACACACTTAGCAGGAGATGACTGGGGATACGGGTGGGATCTCTGGGCTGCACTGCCATGGCCTTTGGAGCACCACGGAATCGGTAAGAAGGGGAGCGCAGGGCCCCGGGAGCCGCCTGCCCCTCCCCAGGGAGAAAGCAGACAAAGCAGAAGCTCAGGTGGGTGAGGTGGCAGCTCAGACATGGGGCAGCAGGACGGGGAGCACTCCTGGTCACCAACAGGCTCCTGTGTGACCACAGCATTCCCACTTGGCAGGAGCCCCTGTGCCTCATCCTTTGGGCTACAGTGCTTATCCTTCTTTGGAGGTCGAGTCTTGTCCAGTTTTGGCTTTTCCAAACCACTAATGGCTGTGCTTCCAATGTTTTCAGTCCACACTCTGAATGAGCTCTTTTTCTACACAGGCCCAAAAGCATCATCGAAATCGTCTACCAGCAGGACTGCTGAAGGCTGCAAATGCACCCAGATAACTGCACTTTGCCTCTAAAATGCATAAATTATTGATATTTTAAGAAATATTCGAAGCCAGGCGTGGTGGCGCACGCCTGTAATCCCAGCACTCGGGAGGCTGAGGCAGGAGGATTGGTGCGAGTTCGAGACCAGCCTGGGCTACAAAAGTGAGCTCAGTACCAGCCTCAACTGCATAGCGAGACCCTGTCTCAAAAAAAGACAAAAAAAAAAAAA